>JBAMHZ010152981.1:0-15298 GCA_037177395.1 Alpinia galanga | reverse complement strand
TAACTACTAAAAACAAAAGGGGAAGTTCTTATTCTCCAATCCAAGTAAAACTAAAATACTCATAATTGATAAAAGTTATGTACCAGTGGACTGAACTTTGAGTTCAGACAAATGTGAAGATAAAGACAATCAGTGCATTAACCATCACTAGAATGATAAAAAAAAAGAGGTTATATTACAGGCTAGTGTCATCCAAATTCTTTGATTAACATTTATGGTCTCTCCATATGAAACTAAAGTCATTAGCAAAGATAATTGTGCATCACAATTTCGAAAAACTGACTAGGTCATAGAGACTACATTAGATATATATATTGATGTTCATGATTTTATGTTTCTTAGCAAACAACACATGCCCAAAAAAAATACACACATGCCAGCAAATGTCAGCATAAAAAATAATGATTACCATATAGTACTAAATTCATGCGACGTCAGCATGCTTGTGAAGTGTGGAACTGCTTGATTTTCATATAAATCAAAACTAGACCCATAATCAAATTCTGTCCTTGAAGGAATTTACATTTAAATTGTTCTTTCTGGCTTTCCTTGCAAGTTGCTAAATCTATTCTTATTAATCACCTACAAGGAACTTAAGACTTTCTAAGGATGGAGATGTCATGTGATGAGAGCCAAAGGAAGCAATTCTCCCTAGCTTGAAAAACACCATAACAATAGACAAATTCATTGATCTTATAGCTCTGAAGTGTATGGCCTTCTAATAAAAAGATTTAGCATGGCAAGGAAGCATTGCAGATGTATAGTTTGACATTCAACAAACCTGTACAGAGAAGTTGGCACTTCAAAAGAAATTTGTCCGTCAGGTTTTGGATACTGAATTGGAGTGTGCATACTGGAGATCTGTGGAAATTTCCAAATCTCCAGGTGAAATTAATAATTCATTTTCAAATTTCACATCATCAATATGTAATCAAATTTTATATTCTAACAATCACAAGCAACTGGTCCTCACATGAGTAGCTCTATGATCTGGTTTTCCATGCTTCAGTGTCAAAGGCAATCTTCCTCTAAATATGTAACTGCAATGAAATAAGACCCTGGTAACTTAGCAATTGGATGTTGAAAATGCAGAAATCATAACATTGATATGTAAGTCAATCTACCGCTCTAATGCTGAGAAGGCCAAGCCAGGAATAAGGCCATAATTAAATGCCTGCAAGAGAATGTGAATGTTCTTCATAAGATTGAAATAGGAAAAATATATGCCAAAAAGAAAAAAGATTCACTAATGTGCTTCTGGTGTTAATCCTTTACAGTTTGTCTGGCACTATATATGCTAACTATGACAACCTAATGGATTCATGACTAACTGGTCTATAATTTCTGGCCCTCTTTAGATCATCCCACACCCAAGATTTTTTCAGATTGTCCCAGTACAATTCCATTTTTGCTCCTTCAACAAGCACCTTAAAAGCTGCCTCCCCAGCCAGCATACCTAGAAAGAACAATGTTCATCAAGTTAGACTCTTTTGAGAAAACAAATTGATGCACGGGCATCCAAGGATAAATTGTCACAAATTTTGAAATTCTAAATCTCTATTTCACATTTTGAAATCCAATGCACAAAATATTTTCCTTTTCTTATCTAATTCTGAATATGTTTAAAATTCAAATGATGGAGTTTAATGTTTACTGATATTTCTATATTTAATAAATTTCGAATTTCAAATTCAAATTTGGAGCTTAAATAGTTAATTATTGCGAGAAGAGTTGACTTAAAATTTCAAGTAGGGTTGCTCCACCCTTCTTTTTGGTGGTGCATTATTTAATCTCCTTTATTCTTCTATCGGCTTTTGCATATTGCTAGCACCAATCGTTTTATACACTTTTATGAAATCTTTGTTTATTATTGATCATGACAATGTTGCATTACTAATTTGTATATTAATGAAATGTTGATTCATTACAAAATGCCAACATAGGAAACCAAATTAATTTTTTATTTAACTAGTTTTTAATACATATGACTAATTGTACTGCATAATTTATCAAAATGTACAACTAGTTTGTGGTGTTACTAATTTAGCAAATGGATTGATTAATCCAATAAAACTGTTTCATCTATTATATAAAATGTCATTGAATTGCAAGTTAAGTTGTTCTCCAAAAGTAGTGGTTAGTCTAAGTGAAATTGAATAATTAATTAATATATGTAGTGAGTTGCAAGTTAAGTTGTCCTTGAAACTTAGTAGTTAGTCTAATTGAAATTGAATAATCAATCAATATATGTAGTGTAAGGAAAATGATAATTATTAAATTATTATATCCAATCATAACCTACCAAAATTTCTTCTAGTGATCTTTTTTCATTCTTGAAGACCTCAATTATATTACAATTCTTCCATCCACTCCTTAGTTTTATAAATGTTCTTTGATTTTCTGACATACCATAGATCTAATTATTAATAATTATTTTAGATTGTGCTTGATGGATTATACCTATGAATATGGTTCTAAAGAACCAACAATGTATCATATTTAGTAATTTGTTTCTTTACTTGTTTATCATCTTCTTTAAAACACTTGTTATTGCTTTCTTATTATGATACCCAAACACTCAATTTTTGCCCCCAATAATAGGGAATCAATACAAGTAGATTGTATTTTATGGCGGTTCTTTATTCAGATCTGAGTTGTCAAACGTGACAAAAATAGAGTTCACTGTGTGAACTCATGACACGCTTTGGCATGTATGTCCACTTCTCCAAGGGAGTACAGGAGTTTCTCCATGAATTATGCTCCTGTGCTTCCTTGTAATGTTTTGTATAATGCATCAAATTTACTCTTATTTGCTTCTAATTTTACTTGATCTCTAGCATTTGATATATAATTGCTTCGATCATGACTCAGAAGAAATATTCCTGATCCCGGTTGCATAAATTTTTTTTCCAGATCATAGTAAGCTCACCACAAAGAAAAGCAAGTTCGTCTGAGAGGCAGCTGTTATGTTATTTTAATTTATCTTCTGTATTTTTGCACTTGGTAAGCTTTCTAAATGTTTCACTTTAAATAAAGACTTTATCCATTTTATGCTCTTGAAGTCCACATGCGGATGACAAAGGTTGTAATATTCTCATACGTATTTACAATGTGTAATAAGAAAAAATTCTACTTTGAATAGAGGAGGTAAAATAGGTGGTCTATTCAATTATGCTAGTAAAGGAATTGAAACAGATAAATATAATGCATGCCATAGAAAGGAGTGATGAACCAACTCAGGCTTTCAAAAAGAATGGAGTAAAATATCCAAGACCTGATTTCATGGCAGTATGTGTGCCCTTTATTTTTGGTACATCTAAAAAGCCTGCAGAACATCCAATAATTGCTCCTCCAGGAAAAACTGGATATGGTATAGACTGAAAATATATGTAAGATAGTCATGTCAGCATCTCTGTGGTAGAAATGAAATACTTATGTATAGATGTGTAGATAAGGCTTATAAGTCATGGTCCTAGATCACAATCATATGGGTCACACAGATAAAGCTGGAAAAGGACAAATGTTTTGTCTGTTCCTAATCGTTTATAATTTTTTCTTGATATCAACTCTTACTGATCAGCATACATATGGACAGGACAACAGAACTATTCCAGTCCATGGTGCCAAGCACAAACTGTTTCCAATACTAGTTTGAGGCCTAAAGTCCGGACCATATCAACATATATGAAATAATTCCCCATGCCTACCTGAAAACCACCTTCGTTTAGTGTGCGAGCACCATATTCAAGAACTGTACCACCTGATAGGAGAGGTTTTATTGCAGGATGATGCTTGAATCTCTAAAATTTAGCATGAAACACAGGAAACAGAATGGTCAATCAAATGCTTAATTTGGTCAATCAACACGCATGGAAGAAATATATTGAGTAGAAAGACAACCAAATTAGCCAAAAAAGAATACAAAAGAAAATTAGTTTAGAAGGAACTAGTTATTGTTTCCAACTACTTTGGAAGATAATTAAATGAAAAGTATTTCTTAGATGAAAATTGCTGATAGATATTAGCTACCTTTCCAGAAATTCAGCATTAAATTTTAAATCTCCCAACCCGAGCAATAATTTTAGACATGTGTTTATGTTCATAGATGCAGCACTTTATAAGAGAAAGACAGATTTTAGAATCAATACACGGATAACGTTTTAGATTTAAGTGTATACCATCAAAATCCAGATAATATTAAACTAATAAGATGGATTATGCAATTGTATAGAGATAAAAAAGACTAATGAACTGAAGTTCACACCATATAACAGGTGCCAAGATACAATAGGGTAGCATTGATAGGGTTAGCACTGCAACAATTTATAAGGATTAGAAAATTAAACATATAAGATTAAGCAGTGTGATTATGTTGTCTTCTTTTGACTTGACTATGTAAGAAGTATAAATTATTTTAAAATGCAAGCAATTAAGCACACATTTTCCAATTCATGCTCTAACTATAAGATTTCAAACACCATATTTTGAGGGATACCATACAGGACATGTATCCCAGGTAGAATTACCTGGAATTCATCATAAGGACTCAAATATGGATTCTGATAGTTCAAGGCAATAACAAATCCAATTGCAATCTGCATATAAACATGTAAACAATGGACCGAGTATCATAAGAATCACAATACACATTAAAAGGTAATAAGCAACAAAATGAAATTTTAACAGAAAGAATTAAATGCATTGCTATGCTAACTGCAAAAAAAAAATCTCAGTGAGAAGGATTATTTTCAAATATTAAACAGTAGGAGCAGTTAGCTCACAAGCAAAGAAACAGATGCAACTTGAGAAGGAAAATAATGGAAAGAAAATTGTGTACAGTTACACTAACCACAAGATTAGTCCATTGGTGTATGATTCCCTCTCTTTTTTTTTTTTTTTTTTTTGAAAGTTAGATTTCTCTAGCTTAACAACTGATACATAAAAACCTGAAACAGATATACCAAGCCTATTAAGTCTTTGGGAAAGTTGTACATCTCAGCACACGAGTTGGCCAGGCATTCTACTAAGCACAAATATCATTCTCCTAACACCACATTATTAGTTTGTGATAAAGCATAGAAGGATACTTTAAACTTGCTTTCACCTATAGAATATCACCCTCTATTCTGCTCATCATGTCATTTAATGGAAAGAAAAAGAAATACTAATTCACCTGCCTATTGCTCATATGGTACAAAAAAGAACCTCCATATGTCTTCATATCCAGTGGCCATCCAATAGTGTGCAGCACAGCTCCTGGGTTATGTTTCTCTTCCTCAACTTCCCATACCTGAATATGTGTGCCTTCTCGTCAAGAACTTAAATATTTGACATAAAAAAACATATAGCAGAAAGACCTTGAATGGATTCAGTCCGAAATCTTTGTTCAAACCATCTAAAAGCAAAACAGGATTTAGATTCCTTTAACATTTTGATAATAATTATGTTGTCCTCCAACAAAATGACAAACCAATAACTCAGAAATATCATTTAGGTGATTACTTGGAGAAGATCTAAGTTTCAAATTATAAGGGCAGTTGTTATTCAATTTCAAATCTAAAATCCATCATTTTTATGTTAATACCACATGAATTCAACAACCATATTAAAAAAAAACCTCCTTAAGGTGTATTATTTACAAATAATATTGTGCCAATGTCAATAATATAATTATAAATAGTTTAAACTCGAGGCTTTGATTGTGCAGAAATTTTTTAGAAACTATAGGTTTAAGGTAAAACTAAATTATCATATGATGTGCAGGCTCAATGATAAGAAAATAATGAGGAAATAATGAAATTCCTTATGAGAGTTTTTCAGATGACGTGAATCAATTATTCATCATACTAATAAAGATATCATTAATTGGAAAGAAGTGATCAACGGAAATGGAGAGGTCTGATATTACGTAGTTATAAGTTATTGTATCAGAATTCTAGATGTTGTAATAGTTCTCATTTCTGAATAGTATTAGTAAAATATTCTCCAACTAAGATGAATTATAAGACCACATTTCACATTTAAAATTGAAAGGCCAAAAGAGAGCTTTTTATCATTTGGAGTTTAAATGTCGTGTATGGTTGTGCTAAGAGCTGTTTGAGGTTAGTGTTGAATTGTCAAAAGCTTCAAGGGCCAGATTGAGTTGGCTTCATAATTTGGTACGGGAATACAAAATTCAAGAGAAGATAGATTTTCAAATCACTCAAAAGCAACACAAGGAAATACAGATTCTACTGTGCTAGGGATATTTCTTATCAGGAGCAACACAAGGACACAGACTCTACTATGCTAGGGATATTCCTATAAGGTAATTGAAATCAGAATTTGCAATTGACAAATCAGTTCATGTTTGTGCATTTAGCAGAAGTGGAAATCTGCAGTGCTGCTTTCCAGATGTTTGTATCTCAAAAATAGCACTAGTGAAGTATCAACAGACCTATATATGCAAACAACATCCTTGCTCGTGATAAGGAATAAAATGCAAGTCTAGACTTTGACATGGATATATCCAAATTATTATTAAAGAAAAAAAAGTAGAGAATATCAATTACCTCTTTAATTCCTAGGGCATATGTTTGATGTTGTCCTTCTACTTTTTCCCGCAGTTTGTGACCCTTTATAATTTTCTAACAAGAAAATTTTGACAAGTGAAAATGAGAATTACAATATCAAAAACAAACAAAAGGGATGATGCAATAGTGATAGTGGCAAATAGTAAAAGTTCTGCAAACCTCTGATAGTGACCCTCGACATCCTTCTGCAAGAAGTGTAACACGTCCTGCAACATATTTCAAACACCTTGTAATTTTCAAAATCAAAACTTGCCGTCTTACAAGGGAAAAAAAGATTCAGACGTTGAAAAAGAATTCCTCAAATCATGACCTTCTATTTTTCATGAATGCACTAAGTTAATAAATTTGTACAAGCATGAAATTTGGACCACATTTTTTCATAACAGATACAACAATAACATCAACAAAACCTTATCCCACTAGGTGGGATCAACCATATAAATTTTCCTACATCATTGGATTTTATCCCCTATTATATTATAATATATATTTAAATAAATTTTATCTTGTTTTATCGTTGCTAACCAAGTCTTCTTAAGTCTTCCTCTTTCTCATTTGATTTGTATATTTATAATAGTTTCACATCACCTAACTAAAACATTTACTGGTCGTATAAGTATATACCCGTACCATCTTAAATATGTCTCCCGGAGTTTTTCCTCAATAGGTGCAACCTCAATTTTCGCTTTAATGTTCTCATTTCTTATTTTATTAATTTTTGTATGTCCACATATCCACCTTAAATCTTCATCTATGTAACTTTCATATTTTGCTCAAGTGCAACTCTCAATTTTTCATAACAGATAAAATCTTATAAAAATATTACTGAAAGACAAGCTACATATAAATTAGCATAAAGTAAAATAGGACTGTTAGTGATCTTCCTAACAAGGTTTAAAAAACCATATTTTGAAGCAATTTCATTTTTTGCATGGAAATGGAACCACGGAAGGTATGCTAGTCGGCAAAGGTAATTTGTGCATATTTCATACAAATAGTAGACGAGAAGGAGAAAGAAGAAGGGGTTGATATAAAAAGATGCATACATATTCCATCCACCAAGTTTAAACCATTTGACCTAGAGTTTGCACATTTCCACTATTTGCATCACTCGCCTACCTTGATCCCATGCCTAGGGTTGACATGGTTAGAACTTCCATAACGCACATATTCAGATTGCCACCTTCTGTCATGTCACCCTTGTTAAAATGAGGGAACTATTCTATTAATTTGTCACGCCAAACAACTGCAAAAATACTCAAGCCCAAGTTAATAGATTATCATTGATTTAAGATAACCTCTATATGTGCCCTCAATTCTCGTTGTGAGATAAAAGTTTCAACCTCCATCCACATATGCCTTGATGTTCCTATCAAAACAAAAAATACAACTTATAGCCTAAAAGAATCATAATTGCCAACATGTGAGGTCAATTGTAGCTCCCCCATCACACATGCTACCATTTTTGAATAGCTCACCATGGCTATTGTTTTCACTCTAACACTGATTATTGAGATGCCCCCAAATAGAGGACTAATATTTTAAAGTTTTAGGCACAATCATTAGACAAATGCTCAAGCCCAAGTTGAATGTAGTTCCTCTAAAATTATGAGCCTTTTTGTTAATCCAGAAGTCATCATGTAGGACAAAACAAGGGTACCAAAAATTCCTCACACAAGGCTAGTTATCCTCGTCAAGAATGGAAGTCCTACCCATAGCCTAGAGCATATAAGGCTCAGTGGCAGCTCCACCATCACAACATAGACCCTCTCCAAATCACTCTCCATAGTCAGATACCAAGTGTTATGACTTGTTCAAATGAGATATATATATTTTAATATGGAAAAAATTGCAGCATGTAAATTAGGATTTTAAATGTCATGTGACTTTGGTTGACATGGTCAAAACTTCTTTTTCCAATGGCCAAGTATAACAGGCAAAAGATTAACACAATTGAACTACAACAATTTTGACACAAGCCCACCTTCCCTTCCTCTTGATTTAAAGAGCATCTTCCTCTTCACTACGTGGTAACAGCAACGGTTCAGCTACTCTTCCTTCCTCTTCTTTTTCCTCCTCCTACTACTCTTTTTCTTGTTCTTATTTCCATCTTTCCCTCTATGATTCCTCTTTACTGTCGTTGACTAATACCTCTCATATTGGCATACAAAATGCCAGTCAATATCACATCATTCTTATGCTTGTGCACTAAGATCCAAATATAACGAAAATGTAAACACAGATGTAAATTAAAAATAATATGCCAATGCACATTAAAGGATAAAATAATAATGAGTGAAATTATGCCCTTGTGTACATACAACATAACTGCATATCTAAAGAAGTCCTCGACTAGTCAATTTCACACTGTGAGAAAATTGATTACAATGTTTATTTGTTGGGCCTACTAACTAATTTAAATACTAGACCAATTTCTAAAAGGGAGCATATGCTATCTGACTAGGTCTCAATCTTTCTTGCATATTGTGCCCCTTTGTTGGTTTTAGTGTCAACATTCTTACTTAAAACAATTTTATTATAAATTGAGGACATAATTGAAAGGCACACTATCCTTGCTCATGGATCTCACATTGTAACATTATAGATTGGTTTACAAATGATGGGGATAGAGCATAGAACTATTGCTTAGGACTGAAGACAAGCTACAGATATGCCTAATATATATTTTGAAATTCAACAAGGGTAAGAAATAAGAATCTAAAAGTATCTCCTTAAATGACTTTCATCAACTGTCCTAATTGGTGCCACCACCCCACCCATAATATAAATGGGGTGGAAAACTTTGTAAATGAGGCAGGGATAGGATACAAAAATTATAATGTGCATGATGGTGAGGTGGGCTAATACTTATGCTCTATCATGCCCCACCTTGCATTGAAATTTAATGAACAACACATATTTCATATATGTTATCATATATTTCATTTAAATCTGATTACCCCGCCCTAAATTCGCTTGCACAATAAGTATGGCAAGGTGAGGATAGAGGAGAGGGTTCATCTCACAAGCTGCTATGCTCCGTTGACATCCCTATTAAATGGATAGAGTTCTTCCTAATGGGAATAATGATGCAAAATAAAGCTGATTCAATATTTTAGACTCGGTCATAAGTCTGCTTAGTCTACTATGTTTTCATTGTAAAGCTTATATAAGTGGCTTAATATATGTTTGTGAAATTTTGCTAATTAAATAAAATTCTCTTGGTTTTCTAATCCTTTCTCCTCTCTGTTCTCATTTTCACTAGTTTGTTGCAAATCACCTTTACTCACAGTCATGATCCTCTAATTTTAATCTGACTAAATGAAGAAAAAATACAAGTTTAGTATTTGGATATTGTGACCAGGACCATGCTAGATACATAAGAATAGAATAATGTAGTCTGTTACAGATGTTAATGATACATGCCTTTCAGTTCAACACCACGCTGAAATGTTTCCCTCTTTGAACCATCTTTAGCAACTCCCATATCATTAGTTGCAACCCCAACCACTCTGTCATTTGCATCATATAAAATCTGTCCAATTATAAAGCTCAGAAGAAAAGATATTTTTAAATATATTGTGCACTCAAGATACCAGTTATGTTACCTCACTAGCAGCAAAACCTGGATATATTTCAACTCCAATCTCTTCAGCTTTTGCAGCCATCCAACGGACCAGCTGGCTCAAGCTATAAGATGAATAGTGTGAAGGAGGAGTTCTCTTCAGAATACAAAATAAACTAAAGCATTTGAGAAAATAACTAGAGGATAAGACCAACACTGCAAAGCACATGTTCCTAACTAATATGAGTAAATAGACTAAAAAAACCAAATTTATGAATATCAAGTTTTTTAGTTCTGAGAAGGGGAGTCTTGGCGCAACGGTAAAGTTGCTGCTTTGTGACCTAGAGGTCACAGGTTCAAATCCTGAAAACGGCCTCTTGTAAACAAAACAAGGTAAGGCTGCATACAATGGATCTTTTCCTGGGACTCTACATGGCAGGAGCTTCGTGCACCAGACTGTCCTTTTTTTTTAAAGTTTTTTAGTTCTGTAAAGAATTTGCATTCTATGTGCCCATCCTCTATTTGCAGAGGTACATAACCACCACTCATTTGCCAAGGATCATGCAAAGATTTTGTCTGCATACCCTGACACAGCATGAGACTCAGTTATTAAAGCCACGCTAGCAAAATACTGACCATTGAGCTACTCAATAATTAGAGTGTTGTATAGAACATATGAAGATGCATCTATATCCTAGACGTGACTTAGAGGAGAGTTAGGTGCATCAATATATAATAATGAGGCAGAAATCTGAGTGTCTATTGGTTTCTGACAACCCAGCAATAATGTGAGAAAAAGAAAAAATTGCTAAAGAATAAAAGATGAATAAAAGAAATTGGAGATTCATCTTAATTGATGAATATGATCTAAGAATGCCCCTTGAAATAAGGCTAGATTTACTTCAGTCATCAAAGTTTTTTATCGTGAGAAACCAGATATCAGAAAGGTTAGTAACATTTTATTACCTTTAGCACTGCTAGCAACTCTGCCCATCCATCTCAATATATTCCTCACCTTTAATAAATCTTTTTCTAATGTGTTGCCAGAATATGTTGATGAATATATGCCAAATTCATATGGTGAAGAGAAAGCAAAATTCAGCAGGCAATATCGATATGGAGAAGCTTTAAATCTCAAAAATTATACAAATCATAAAACTTCTCTATAGTGATTTAAGAAATGAAAAGCTACGTACCTAATCACATAATTTCCTTTGTTATCAAAAGGAGAAGGAAGTGGCAATGAGTGATTTTCTGTAAGCAGCCAAAACTTATCAGAGGAGACAGGAACCTCAACTGGGGCCTGCAGAACATTTAAACAAAAACAAGATACTGTAAAAAAAGAGGAAAAAAATACAAATTTGTAGTTCTAAGTGCAAATAGCAACAACTTAAATTTTTAGGTAGGTCCTTGTTCCTCATCTCGTTCAAGATGACCTAAAGCCCTGAAATTCCATGTGGTGCCTAAATCAAGCACCACTCCAGTAGGTCTTTCAACAATTGCATTATAGATTATCAGGTCTTAGGATTGCAGGGCCTCAGCTAGTAAACTGGTGTTGCATCTCTAATTTCAGGGGCTGTTACCATAGTTAAATCTTGCTTATTTTATCCAGGATTAATACTGTGTGATATGTATCAAGCAATTATACAGTATACTAAATATCCCCACTTGCAAAACAATGTAAACAAAGAATCTATGTGCCATTGCTATAGGTAATAATTGGAGTATCTGGGACATACGCAAAACTTAGATGTAAATGTCAAGTTATATTCATATTTGAGCAGCAAGAAAAACAACAGATAGGTAAATCAACATTTGTTGACTGTTCAGTGATGATTTTCACGAGGATGATAATTGGTTTGATTTTCACAACCAATGTACAATAGATGACAGGAACATAAAGTTAGTCTCATCGAAAATGAGAAATTTTTTAAGAACCCAAAGCCTTAAAACATGTCATTCCTAGAAAGGGAAGTTTCTAAATGATGCTTGAGAAGTGTAACAAAGGATATGGGTGATCATCCCAAACCCACTGCACCTGTCATGGGTTTTGGTATTGAAAATCTCTCATCCATACATAACAAGGTTTTGGTAAAGATATATGAATTGGTTCCTTTTCTAACAGTTTGAGCTTTGGGATAAGTTCTTGGTCAAACAACTTTATCCTGGTAATAGACATAAGGTCTTAAATAGCATTATCACACTGGTTCAAAATCTCAAGCTGTTATAGCTTCGGGCATTAATGTTTCGGTACTGTGCCTCTGTTTCAACATATAGTGTCAGTGGATAATTAGAGGGGAAAAGAGGAAGAAGATGATAAAGAAGAAGAGAACTAAATTATATACCTAATTTCGGAATTTATGTCTCATCTAAAATGGTACAAGTTTAGCAATTTATTATATGGACAAAGCTACAAAAAAGTAAAGATCATTATTTAACTTCATGTCTACGCATTTTATAGCATGCCAAGGGGAGTCAAATCTCAATATGTCACAATATTCTTACCTCACATTTGTTAAGAATACACAATCAGTCAAAAGACCTTACAAGTTAACACAATACTAGGAGATGTGTCAAATTCCTTTTACTGTTAATTATTGCATTTATCACTTACCTTGTTCATCATTGGGAGAATGGAAATTAATAAAGCATAACCCACTAGCCGTCAACAAGTTAAGATCCCCACTGACAGTATTCTCCTTAGCTCATCAGTGATTAGAAAAAATGAAAACAAAATTATCTATGTGAATGATTTCAAAAAATTAAAATCGGAATATGAACCAATAGAGAGTAAACATACACCCTCATGCCTCCATTGTGGGATTAGTTCATTTAATGCACGAGGCTCAAACACATTCCCTGATATAATATGAGCACCTGCAAGAAAAATCTATAGGTCACAAGAAACACTTGACCAAAAGCAAAGTCACATTTTACCAAAAAAGGAAACAAAATCTCATTTCTCTCACATTCACTTACTTTCCAAGTACTATATTTTAATACAGTGAAGTTTGTTTTACAAAAGAATAATTGGTCATTTCAATAAATAAATAAAGAGAACCTCCAACCAAGCACAACAAATTAGGTCTATAACTCAGCCTTCATGTCCCACTAAATTCAATGTTAAATCTTCAATATCATTATTAAGAAATAAAAGCTAAATACGATTCTTAGCTAATAGCTTAAAGTTTTGAATATGTATCAGCCTATCAAACTTAACGTGGAAACAGATAGAGAAATTGTTTCTCAAGATGCTTAAAAGACTGACAAAAAAATACTATTTAGACCTACTAAAAAGAATTCTGACTGAAAAGGCACAACAACAAAATTTTGAGCACTTCTGAACCATGCAAGGTGTTAAGTGTCAAATGTTGTAACATGTGTCTATGCATGGTCTTACCACCCTTCATGCTAGACTCTCTTCCAATAAGACCTTCCGACGTAAGTGATCTGTGTACAATTCTCCTACCAAGATCAGAAACTTTAAGACACTCTGAAGTAACAAATGTATCTCCTAGTACCTTTTGAGATAAGAGCTCCAGTAGGACTCACTCCCAAGGTAAGAGTTACTCCAAGAAAGCCACTCTGTAAGTTAAGAGCATTACGGGTAGTACTCTCTACAAGGCAAGAGCAATCAGGGTATCACATATGATACGAGGTAAAAGAAGGTGAGAGCATTCCAGGTAAGACTCTCTCAGAGGTAAGAATATTCCAAGAAAAGAGCATTTCAAGTAAGATTCTCCTGCTAAAGTGAGAGCATTCTTGGTGAGAGACACTCCTCGTGCTCGGAGCATGCTAACAAAAGTATTCAAGCTCCTTCAGTTTAACTTTTGAATTTGAGATTAATTGGCGTGTGCCCCCACCAAAAACATTCCCAACGAAGGGGATCAGGAATTTATAACTCCAACTCTAACATCTGACTCTGATCCTAATCCAACTAGTTACATCTGAAACACTCCGTAGGCCTGAACCACCACACAAACCTATGTCGTCATCAACATCAAATAAGAGTTTTTGTATCTGAATCATGACAATCACAGTGAATAAAGAGATAGTGATTGGCATTTTATCAAAAGCTTCATTTGGAGGAGATGGCCATCCAATCATTCGCAATAATGTCCTTTTTTGTAATTACATAAGCTTCTTCCTATTTTGATCATAATTGGCAGAGCAAGACGTAAGTTTTCAGACATGTTCGAAAAAAAGAAGGTGCATAACCAAAGATGAAAAAAAAAAAAAAGTCCCGACAATTGCCAATACAGAAGAAAAAAGAACGCCAGATTAGGACCTCACCGACTTCAGAACCCTTCTCCAAGACGCAGACGGAGAGATCAACATTCCTCTCAAGGCACATCTGCTTCAACCGTATGGCAGCAGATAGTCCAGCTGGCCCCGCCCCCACAATGACCACGTCGTACTCGAGCACCTCCCGGTCGCTAGACCAGCTGGCGTACCCTCGACTTCTTCCGATCACGCGACAATCCCCGAGAAATCCTCGATGGCGGATGAACGATCTCGCCAATCCAGCGGGTGCCGGGGGATCTAGGGTATCAGATAGAAGGCTGCGGGCGGTCGGAAGTGCAGAGGAGACGATCGGTGTTTGAAGAGGAGAAGAGGCAGTGAGGCGAGAAATGACGGAAGGTTTAACGCAGCGGGATGTGGAGGTGAAAGCGGAGAGCAAAGATCGGTACATGGCCGAGGAGGCACAACGGCGGTTTCTCCGGCGAACGGCCTTCGAGCAGTCGCAAAATAATAATAATAATAATAATAATAAGGCGATCGAACGAATTGATCGAAAAAGATAAAACAATAAATAATAACCAGATCGACCGACGCGTGTCGATCTTATCTCATGACTGTCACGAAGCGAAGTACCGCACGCAAAACTTCATTCCCCCGCGCCTAAATATTCAATAATTTTTAATGTATTAAATAAATATTTGAAGAGCCATAACAATATAATACTTTAAATTTATGGTCTATTAATTTCATTTTAAAGGATGAAGACCTATAATTATTTTAATTTAAAAAACTTATATTGCTTTAAGCGTAAACAGGGAGATATAAATGAGTTTTAAGAATATATCAATAATTTTATATTTACATTTTAATCTGTAAAAGACATTAAATTAGAATAATTATGTATAAAGTTCTAAAATTT
>JBAMHZ010152873.1:2452-15303 GCA_037177395.1 Alpinia galanga | reverse complement strand
AAATAATATCATATCTTTATTAATGTAGCCCTTGTAAGGAAACATAACTCTATAAATACACCATGTGAGAAACTACCGAGCGGTAATATCTCATTCTTATTCTAAAAAATGATAATGTTAATCCCTAATACTCTTCCATTGTTCGTTCAAAATCCATAAAAGAAAGATAAATTATAATACCAAATGATTTTCTAAACGAGAGATTCATACTTCTCAAAAGGCATATATGCCAGCCCCCAGGCCTTGCTCGGACGGTTAATGTAACCATGTTAAAGTCCGAAAGGGTAAGGGATCGATTCCTGAGTTTTACCGTCAAACTACAGATGACTTCACATTTCTGCGCTGGCCGCCTTAGGTTCCTGATTTACCTTCCTCCATATGTAGGAGCAACGATGAGGAATTGCTAATGTAGCTGTTTCACATTTTTTTTTTTAAGGCATATATGCCCCGAGAGATTCGAGCTTAGCAAAGTTTTTATGGCCTTTGATCAATCGGCTAGCAATAAATTTTATAATATTTTACCGGCCATTGAAGCCATCGCATCCAGCCCGGTCCGGTAAGGGCGGGCTGGCCCAAAAAGGTCCACTAAAACTTGATTCAATAACAAATCGACTTAAGCTTAGCATTCTTTGTAAATATGTAAACAAAGTGTAGTTGGTTGTAAAATGAGAACATTTCGCTGCTTTGTCGGTGACTTTTATAAAAAGGCCACCTGCGATTTCTAAACATCAATTAAGCCCTTCGTTCTTTTCCTTTGAAGACGCTCGTTTCCTGAACCTTCCCATCCCTTTCGTCGCCCCCTTTTTCCTTCGCACGAAGGGAACGCGGTGGGCGAAGCGACCAAATCCAACCATTCCCCGGCGGGGCGCGAGCGGAGGCGATCACTGGAGCGATAGAACGGCTGGCCATGGAGGGCACCGTTGATCACCCCAACCTTTCCCTCTCCGGCGACAGGCAGACCGCAGTGGACCGTCCTTCGTCTTCCGCTGCGGATTCGCCGCCGCAGCCACCTCCTCGTCCTCTTCCTACTACTACCATGGCTGCGGGAGCCTCCAGGTATGACGACGACGACGACGACGGCGACGTGTGCCGGATCTGCCGCAACCCGGGGGACGCCGACAACCCCCTTCGGTATCCTTGCGCGTGCAGTGGGAGCATAAAGTTCGTGCACCAGGACTGCCTCCTACAGTGGCTTAACCACAGCAACGCGCGCCAATGCGAGGTAGGGCGGTTTCCGTGTCCATATTTTATGGATTTCTGGTGTTAGGATTTCTTTGATACGTGCGGGCCTTGTCCGTTTTGTGTCCACCATATTTTCTGGTCATTTCTCTCTGACAATTTGCAAATTTTCTCGGTGTTTTCAATCAACGAGAAAAAAAAAGTTACTGAATTCTTAGAGACGAAATTACCAGAAGATATGTTAGGACTTAAAGGGACTTGTCTTTGTGTTTATATTGTGCTTGCCGGTTGGGACGTTATGACTTGGTGTCTGGAATGTTGATGACGATAGAGCCAACAAATGGAATTGTAAATTTAAATCGTAATATAATTTTGGTTTGGTTAAAGAAAATTTAGTGTGTATTTAGATATTTTATTTGCTTCTGGTTGATGGAAAACTCTGAGAAAAATTGCAAGTTGTTAGAGAGAAAAGACCAGAAGATGTGGTGGGTCTTGAAAAAACTTATCTTGTGATTGCATTAAGCTCTGGATGTTGAGATTTCTTGCTAGAATGTCCATGAAGATAAAGTCATACGTATGATCATGAGGAATAATAAAGTTAAGCCATGATATAGTTTTGTTTTATCTGAAAGAAAATTAGTGGGAATTCTTTTAGCTTTTGGTTGATGGAAAACAGGAGAAAACAGATGATAGTTAGACAAAATAACCAGGAGATATGGTGGGACTTGAAGAGACTTATTTTGTGACTATATTGAACTTTGAATGCTATGACTTACTTGTTGGAATCTTGATGAAGATAAAGCCATACATATAATCTTGAAGGATAATGAAATTAAATTGTGATATAATTTTATTTTAGTTAAAAGGGAAAAAACTCAGTATTTTTAGCACCTAAAAGTTGGTTCATTTATGCTGTTTCACATTTGCCAACTTTTGTCTTATCTTTGGTGTGAATCGTTACCAGTCATGAAAGATGTCCATGTTTTGTGGGGTTTATCATCTTTCTGAAAATCAATTCCTCCTTGGCCTAGCTATGCATCCCAGTCCCAGCAATAACAAAAAAAATAATTTAGCGATTTTCCATGCTTGGAATGCGTTGATAGAAGTGTCCAACCTTCTTTTTTTTTAATTTTTTTTTGTTTGCGCCTCAATTCATTGCTTACATAGTGGATGGTTCACTTTTGCAAAGCATATATTACAACAGGCGTTTCAAACATTTTGCAAGTGAATCATTCTAATGTGTGGCACATTGGATGGCTGATGTCTTTCTTTGCCCACTGATCATACTGATTCATCGTGTTTGCAGGTCTGTAAACATACTTTTTCTTTCTCTCCTGTGTATGCTCAGAATGCTCCTGCAAGGCTTCCTCTTCAGGAATTTGTTGTTGGAATGGCAATGAAAGCGTGTCATGTTATGCAATTCTTCGTGCGACTTGCTTTTGTTCTTTCTGTTTGGCTCCTTATGATACCATTTATTACATTTTGGATTTGGCGCCTGACCTTTGTGAGAAGTCTTGGTGAAGCTCAAAAGCTATTTTTGAGCCATCTATCTGCACCTGTAATACTCACAGATTGTCTGCATGGTTTTCTACTTTCTGCTAGCATTGTGTTCATTTTTCTTGGGGCAACCTCCTTAAGAGATTATTTTAGACATTTACGTGAACTTGGCGGACATGATGCTGAGAGGGAGGATGAAGCTCAGGAAAGGAATGGCGCTCGTGCTGTTAGGAGGCTTCCTGGTCCAGTTAATAGGAATGCTGCTGGCGATAGAAATGCTGAAGATGATGGTGGAGCTCAAGGAATTGCTGGAGCTGGCCAATTAATTAGAAGAAATGCAGAGAATGTTGCTGCTCGATTGGAAATGCAGGCTGCTCGTCTTGAAGCTCATGTTGAACAGATGTTTGATGGACTAGATGATGCTGATGGCGCTGAAGATGTGCCATTTGATGAGCTTGTAGGAATGCAAGGGCCTGTGTTTCATTTGGTTGAAAATGCTATCACAGTAAGCAGTGCTCTCTTGGACTGTTTATACTAACCTATTTGCATGTTGATTAGTTTTTTATTGCTTTTTTGTAGTTTTGATAGTGCTCAAAATATCCTTAAATCGTTTATAGCTATGAAATATACCGTGTTTAACTCTTTTTTTATACACGCTTAATGCAACTCACAAGTAAAAACTAAATATCACATCTTATCACAAATTTAATTTGATGTACCAAACTTCAGCTTAGTTGAAGGGGAAGTTCGTAGACATCAATAAAGTGTGCAATTTTTCCTATAATAAATGGATGATACAACTGTCAGTTTGCAATGTTTTCAAATTGTGTAAAGCAAGGAGTAGCCAAAAATCCTTCTTTGCTGTCAATCATGAATGAAGAGAGGAAATTTTGCAAGAGCACCTAATATGCTTGTTTTTGTAGGATAGTGGTTTGAGATACAAAAGGCATTTGCTCAGATGGAGTTTATAATATAACTTGACATGCAATTATGTGCAATGCTATCTAGTTAAAGTTATTTGGTCATTCAATGCTCCACTGTGGTGGAGGTAAACTTTCTAGAAAAGATTAATACTCAGAGCAATTGTGTTGAGTCCGGTGAATAGCTGATTAGGTTCTTTTAAGCTAGTAGTTTGTTCTATGGTTATGCTGTTGGCAGCTCAAGTGACAGCTAACACACTCCAGGTGATAATAACCTTTTGGTACTTCTTCAGGCTTCAAGATCTGTTCTGACACATAAGCTTATGCCTGACACATGCATCATGGCAATGGGCCTGACGCATGCAACTCCCAGAACATTACCAAAGGTGATGTAGCACAAGAAGAGATTGAGCATTAGGAGATTTGGGGAGTAAAAATCTGAAATGGAGTGGTAAGGGATTGTAGAAAAGAGCATAGAAACTTAGGTATCACACCTAAGAGTTCCTAGGCATCACACCATAGAGAGATTGCATCACACAACCTAAGAAAACTCTAAAAACTTTGATATCTATCTCATATCCTAGCATTACAGCATTACACATATTTATACTAGGACTCACAAAGGACTCATAAAGACATAAATGCTAGATGGACTCGTTGAAAACATAAAGGACTCATAATAACACATAGGAAACTAAAAGATTCATAATGATGCTACAATTTCTCAAGCTGGGAAATTAAAACATATTGGAATTATTGGACATTTAATTCTGGTTTTTGACTTTTGGCTTCAACCCTTTGAAATTGATGAACTTTTATCATTTTCCAAGTAGGTTTATCATCTCCCAAGATATGCCAAATTAATAGTTGAGGTTTAAAATCTTTATTTCTGGTTTATAGATTTTTAAGGGAATTTGCCACTTATCTTAATCAAAAGGACTAACAAGACCTGAGTCTTAATTAGGCCAATGCTGATGCAGCCATTTGCTTGACCGTCCCTTCATCTCTGTTGAAGATTTTGCATATTCAGTCTTATTGTCTATTTTTTTCTTAATCATAGGACAATAAGAGTGTCCTTTTCAAAAGTTCAATTTTTTGCAGTGGAAGCCAAATGATTCATTTAGATTCGTATATGTTTCTATGCTGGCAAGTCTGTTTCCCTTTGCTTCTTTGGTTGCCCATTTACACTAAATAGTCTTTCTGGAATTTCTGCATGGATTGCAAAAATCTTTCTTTTTGATAATAAAGTTTTCTTGTATGGCTTCTTGTTCTAATACTCTTCCAAATCCTTTTTTTGACACTTGGTAGGTGCTGGCAAGTAATGCTATCTTCCTGGGCGTTGTGATTTTTGTTCCTTTCTCATTAGGCAGGATCTCTCTCTATTACATCACATGGTTCTTTTCATCGGTTTCTAGCCCATTGGCGATGAAAAGGTTGCCTATTTCAGAATCTGCTCTCTCAGTAGAGAACGGACTGATTGCAATGAAGAACTTGTCGTCTGAGAACCATACTGATGGCATCTTGGGTCGGATAGTTGAAGTGGTTAACGGATCCCAAATATTGAATGCCACTGGAACAAATGAGGTCTCTAACACTGTTGGCAGGTCCATTGCCACTGCTGGATCCTCCCATCTTTCTGATGTGACTACACTTGCATTCGGTTATATCTTCATATTTTGCTTTGTTTTCTTTTATCTTGGGCTTGTAGCTTTGATACGATATAGTAGAGGGGAGAGCATTATATTTGGGAGGCTTTATGGTCTATTTGCAGCAGCAGAAGCAATTCCTTCTCTCCTTAGGCAATTTCTTGCAGCAATGAGACATCTAATGACAATGGTTAAGGTTGCGTTTTTGTTGATTATTGAACTGGGAGTTTTTCCATTACTGTGTGGGTGGTGGCTTGATGTGTGCACCTTAAAGATGCTGGGGACAACAATTACTCAAAGAATTGAATTCTTTTCAGCCTCACCATTAGCTAGCTCTTCAATCCACTGGCTTGTTGGCATAGTTTACATGCTTCAAATCAGCATCTTTGTCAGTCTTCTCAGAGGGGTAAAGTTGCTAGTCTTTTTTTTCTCCCGTGCTTAAGTATTATGCATAAATTCATACCCGTTAAACCATATTACAATTAATGTTTCTTTTTCTGTAGGTATTGAGGAATGGAGTTCTGTATTTCCTGCGAGATCCAGCAGATCCAAACTATAATCCATTCCGTGACCTCATTGATGACCCAGTGCATAAACATGCACGGCGTGTTTTACTCTCTGTTGCTGTTTATGGCAGTCTGATAGTGATGCTTGTCTTCTTACCTGTGAAGCTTTCTATGCGCCTTCTACCTTCCATATTCCCTCTGGACATAACGTTGGTTGACTTCTAGTTAGTTCATTCGACAATTGAATCCTTGGTTTACCTGCTTAACTAACCTAACATCTCTCATTATGCAGTATTTCTGATCCATTCACAGAAATTCCTACGGATGTTCTACTGTTCCAGATTTGCATACCATTTGCTATTGAGCATTTTAAGTTACGGACAACAATAAAATCTCTTTTGCGCCATTGGTTTACCACAGTTGGTTGGGCGCTTGGTCTGTCTAATTACTTGTTACCACAGGCGGAGGTTAATGGAACTCAAGATGCCGGCAACATTGAACCAGTTAGACGAGAGAGATTACACGATGCTCATCTAGGTGGACCTCATCAAAATGATCTACCTTTGGTGCCAAGAATTGCTGATGATGATCAAGGTAGGGGTGATATCATTGAAAACACATATGTGGCTGAAGAATCAGATGCAGACGATCAGGCAGATTCTGAGTAAGACCCTTGCACCTGTATGATTTTTTAATATGTTTCTATATCGACACACGATCCAGTATGCTAACTTTTTAACTTCCCTCAGGTATGGTTTTGTACTCCGCATTGTCTTCTTGCTGGTCTTGGCATGGATGACTCTCTTGATTTCAACTGTGCAATGATCATCCTTCCTGTCTCCCTCGGTCGTGCACTATTTAATGCCATTCCTAGGCTTCCAATTACTCATGGCTTCAAGTGCAATGGTAATGTTTACAATCCTTTTCCCATTGTAATTCAATCGTATTTCTTCCGAGCTATGGAGATTGACACAGATGCTCCTGTCAGATCTCTTTGCTTTCAGTATTGGCTGCTACATCATCTGTACTGTAGTCACTGGTGTAAGGTATTCTGTTGATTACATCAAAACCCGTAGAGCACGAGTTTTGCTTTTGCAGATATGGAAGTGGTGCGCAATTATAGTCAAGAGCTCTGCCCTTTTGTCGATATGGGTGAGTGATGGTGTGTAAACTCCTTTTTCCATGTTTCTGTTGCTGACTGTTTTTTGTCCATAGATATTTATCATTCCAGTACTTATTGGCCTCTTGTTTGACCTTCTGGTGATCGTGCCTCTGAGGGTTCCCGTGGACGAAAGCCCGGTATTTCTCCTCTACCAAGACTGGGCTCTAGGGCTTATCTTCCTGAAGATCTGGACTCGCTTGGTATGGCCACATTTTTTTTCTTCTTGTGTTTGTATGCTGCTTAATTGTTTTGTAGCGATAACTGATGTTCAATCCTTGAAATTAACTGATATGAATTTCATAACAGGTGATCTTGGATCAGATGGCGCCATTAGTTGATGAAAACTGGCGTCGGAAGTTCGAAAGAGTAAGAGAGGATGGCTTCTCACGGCTGAGGGGTCTGTGGGTGCTACGCGAGATTATGATTCCGATCATCTCCAAACTTCTTACTGCGCTCTGCATTCCCTATGTCTTTGCAAAAGGCATCTTCCCTGCCTTTGGTTATCCACTGATAGTGAACTCTTCTGTGTACCGTTTTGCATGGCTGGGATGCCTCCTGTTCAGTTTGTTCTGCTTTTGCGCGAAGAGGTTCCACATCTGGTTCACCAACCTTCACAATTCCATCAGGGACGACAGGTATCTTATCGGGCGAAGGTTGCATAACTTTGGGGAAGCAATTACAGGCAATCAAGGGTCGAGGCCCAACGGTCAGGAGTCGAACTCCACCAATGCTGGTTTAATACTTCATGAACAAGAGGCTGAGATAGGGTTGAGGCTTAGACGAGCTAATCAGCGCCCGCATGTGAGGTAGGGTTTTGAGCTGGAAGATGCATTAGGCCATCACCACAGCTGATAATTTATGTGTTTAAGTTGCTAGTTCGCTATACACCACATCCCGCAAACATTGAAAGTTATAATACGATGGACTTAATGAAGTAGTTGCTTGCCAACACTCCCAAGCGATACGACATCTCAATCCGGCGCCGGCGCCACTGCCTCTGATAGTGATGATTCTTGATCGGTTCCTGGTTTTCATTGTGGAATACCAATTTGTGTCAGCATCTGGTGCTGTTGTAGGTAGGTTTTTCCTAAGAATTTTTGGTCGAAGTCGTGCAGTTTTCAACACAATATATAATTATCATTCAATCAATTTCAATTGTTTTGTGTTTGCTTACCAGGAGACGAATTCTGTAGATCAAGCATAGCTCCTTAGGAATGTGATCTACCTTAACCTCTTTCCCCTTCATGTGCATGTGTGTATATATTTTGGTTTGTGCTTTGTTGAATGGAATAAGATATGCAATATTTTTTTAGTATTTGATTTACAGAAATATGATAAATAGTAAAAAAGAATAATTATATTATCTGAATTTCTTGTATGCTTCATCTTTATTTATTTGAATAAGTTGTACAGTTTTACTATGACCAAATCTACCTGGCTTGGCTAGATAGTTCAAGCAGCTCAGTGATTTGGCCTTCCAAAGTGATTGGTCCATTGATATAAACTAATAAGGAGCAAACACACCATCATCAAGAATCATTGTTGAAAGTTTTTATCCACAAGAATCAAATTGAGAAGATGGAGATGAGCAGCACGAGGCAGCCAAGACACCAGTAAATTACAGCCAGATGTTTCAACAAGAGAGTGAATTTTTCATTAGATGAAGAACATCCTTTACATCACTATTTATATTTCGATACAAGCTCTTTGGTTAGGCTGCCTATAGAAAAAACTAAGGCAGTTTGTGTTTGTGAGTAGTTTGATGTGCTATTATCAAATCTTCAATGCAGTAGGTTTCGAAACCATATCTCGTGGCTCGCCACCACGATGCTGAGAGCTGATGGATGATATTTCAGATCAATATTGCTTACCTGGATCTCTGGACAGCTTCAGCCACAGCCAAAGCTGCAGAGAAGGAAGCAGGAACCCATCCAACATGAAAATGTGTCAATATAAAAAGGGAAGAAGAATATGATATTGAAGAATGGATTTGGTTAGCTGGGAAAAAAAATAAATCGCTGGTGATCATTGCTGCTTCACAGGCCATTTGGGAAGGATGATAGTGGTACATAATCTTTTCTCATGATTCGGATCGGCTTGACTAAAGCATCAGGGTCATCATTCTGCAAAGCATCGTCGCCTGATTCGAAGTGGGATGGATGTGCAGCATCCTCAGAGTCCATGAAATATGCTTCACGGTCATTTTCATAGGGGGCGAGGGCAATGAACTCGGCAAACCGACCATTGTAGAATAGGTCATTGGCCTTCTTCTCGACTTTTGCATCCGAAGAGACTATAACCGACTCACTGGCACCAGAACCAAAATAACGCCCCCAGGTGTTGCCTTGTTCCGTGACGTCGTTCCTCTCCTTTTGCTTGTTCTTCGTTTTGGGGTGATGGAGCTTGCACTTGGATCCTTGTAGGCACTTGCCTGATGCTTGATAGATGGGGCACACGTAATTGTGTTTCTTACAGCACTGGTAAGTTGATAGACACAGAATTAGAGACTCTCATTAATTGATAGGCAACTAGAGGAAAGATTTACCCCCTGTAAATAATAATAATAATAATACTGAAACAGTTTTAGATTCCATCCAAAGATTGAATATGAAAACTCATCAACTAGGTCCCTTGATAGAATGATAATGATCATATTCAATGCTACTCCAGATTATTCTAAAAAAAAAAAAAGATAATCTGATACACGAAGCTCCCACTAAAAAACATTGCAAGGGGTTGTTTTCGTGACTTAAATCTATGACCTCTAGATTACGAGATAGTAATTTTACTAGTAGTACATGGCTAACGAGCAAAATCAATGTAATGTACATGTAGTTATTCTTAATGTAACAAAAACACAGGCCAGAGCCAATTGAAAAAAAAAAATGATGGCGAAAAGAAATCACACACAATGGTGACACATATAAATCTAGAAATAAGAATTTGTGTAAAAGAATGACAAAAATGGAGATATTAAAATGAAAAAGGCCCATTTTATATAAAAGATAATTTATACCTCATCACCATCAGCACAGTACCCCTTGAGAAAGCCTTCACAGACGGAAGCATTGGGGTTGACATTAACGTGTCTGTAAGGGCAACTTGTATTTGTGCATAAACCTGCACACAGCTAAATAAGTTATCAACTAGATTTTTTGCAAGAAAAAATCAAACAAGATGAACAAAAATTCAAACAGGGGCCACCTTGTAGAAAATAAGAGCAGTCGGGCATTCTCTCCGGAATGATCTGTTCGGCATTGTTCGCTTCGATTAGGAATAGAAGAGATTGCGAACAAGTAAATAACAGGAAGCATATAATAAAGGCATCTTTCACCTTGTGAGTAAGCTTGCAATCTGAATTTGAACATGAATCGTTAAGAAATTTGGTGCAAATTGCTACTTTAGATGGGTCATGAATGTATGGGCACTTCCCTCCCTTTTTATTGCACTTGCCGAATCGAGTAAAAAACTGACAGTATCGCTTCTTCTTTGCCAAGCGCGATCTGGCCATGTGCAAACTCCACCTAACCTTTTCACTCGCTAAAATGCGAGTAAGTATCTTGGGATCTCTCACCAGTTGGTTACCATTACCTATCCGAACATATCTGTTGGAAAAGATGAAACCAAAATCATAAAAGACAAAAATGCAAGAAATCCAGGTGATTTTTCAGATGCATGGAACTTCAAAGGAATAAGCATGTGATAATCATACCCATTGTTGCCTCCAAAAAATTTTGCCGAAGCCGAAGATATACTGTCATTTCCAAGTCCCGCATCACCACCACGTAACTGCTCATCTGCACATCGATCCAGAACAATGTATTGCCACAAACAGCATTGTGAACCGGGACTAAATCCATATTAAGAAAATTATGCGGTGAGCTTAACCAAGAACCTAGAACTGAAAATGGAAAGCAATAGAAGAACAAAGGAAGAGACATTCATGTACTATGTACTGTATTTTGATAACCTAGAAATTCGAAGGCAGCAATACTTAAAAATTGTGAATTTGTGAGAATAGTCATGCCATAATTAGAATTAATTTAGAAGTAAAGGATATTAACAGTGATGTAGCATTGCATGAAATTTAAAACAGATAAAAAAAACCATACAACTAATCCCAAATAGTTGAGCTGAAACATCTTTGCTGATGTAGATGAGTCAATTGATCCTATTTTCTTTTACATGCATCTTCAAAGGGCTTTGTGGCCTAAATAACCATTTTCCTTTGCGATCAAATAAGCATATACTTCTAATACTACACAAAATGGTGGTCTTATTTCCTTCGGCTTTTGCTCCATATGGAATAGTGCCTGTATCCATTGGGCGGTAAGAAGGTTGAACCACAAGATTGTTTCAATTAAATACTAAATAGCAAGTAAATGAATTCATAACCTCAACCAGGACAGGGCAAGGGTGTAGTTAATGAAGATTGAACCGTAGAACTTTGCTAGGTCATCCTACTGTTTATCTAACATCCGCCAACAAGAATATTACAGGAGCTATTTCTGTGCTGTAAAATTAATAGGATGGACTGCTATGATATGGAACAGAGAAGCAAGGTTGGCAATAATTTGAGCAACTTCAAGAGTAAAGGTTGGCTGCTCAGTCTGGCCTGTCAATAAAATAAGATTGGACAAAGTTAGACTATCACCCTAAAGTTATTATGTAACCCTAGGTTTCACCCAGGAGGGCAATTTAGAATGTTAAGATTCATTATGCATGTTACTTGGACTCTGGCTGGAGTATCCATCAAGGGTGTGGACCTAAGTGCTGGCACTAGTGTGCAACTAAGTGTACTGGGGTCTAACATAATAAGCATCTGAAGAGCACAAATAGTGATTTCTTTGCTTCTCTCATAGTATAACCTCGCATCAATGAACACCCTTTTCCTTGGTCCATAAAGACAATTTATGACTCTCTTGTGAACTTTGAGGAAATTCTCATTGCATAGATCAAATTATCTGCCACCCACTTTGTCCTTTCAGTTCCACAAGCAGACTTCCATCAGTTTTGTCAGCCTCCTTTCTATCCCCAAAACCTTTTCTTGGAGGATACTCAAAGGTAATATCATGCTTTCATTCTCTCTTTCCTTTCCACTAGTACAACAAGTGTTAAGTCAATGTAAATATACAACAAAACTAGAAGTCATTGTCAACATGCCAAAGAGTGATTTGTTTCTTGAAAGGATGGCTATGCTTGGATTTAAATAATCAAAGTCATGAAAATTTGATAGACAACAGCAAATAAGAAACTTGTGCTTTTCTCCATAAAAGAAAAAAAATTCCACCACAATACTTAAATAGGCAGCACTATACAAGTTCCTACTATTAAGGATCATCAAGGTACATTGAGGACCAACACTAGAACAATCAACAGAACAAAGTGCGCCACCAATCAATAACAACCCTTCAATCCTTTCAATATAGCAGAGCTCAGTATAATAAGCGACCAAATAGACTAATAAGGTTGTAGATGAACTAGTTATTGTTGGAGTTAAGCAATTCAAATCCTTTGTCCAGGGGTGTGTTTATCCCTCAGGCTCGTTTATCAAACATGGTAGAGTGTTTAAAAAAATTATGCATCATATAATCTTTGATCAGTGATACAGTAGATTAAGAAACATGTGGAACTTGCACTCAAAGAATCTAACTACTAAGATAGACAAAAGCCATTGACTAAGATCATAAAAATATTCATAACACATTTTATGATGGAAATTGCTAATATTTTGTATATTATATGCAAGAAAAACATCAAAATCTAAAATATCTAATCGTTTTGTAATGATATAAAAAAAATTAACTTACTGAGCACAGAAGTTATATTATGTTTACGGCCAGAAACAGAGGGAAGATTGTCTTGTCCTCTATTGTTCTTCTCAACTTCAGCAACTGCCAATTCAGCCTCCTGTAATAAAGATGGATCAATTGAAAAGTAA
>JBAMHZ010152872.1:0-28090 GCA_037177395.1 Alpinia galanga | reverse complement strand
CTTATAATTAAATATTACATTATAAATCTTAATCAAACATAGTAATGTAATACACATTTCATTATATATTCTATTCTATTTCACATCTCATTATATTATAGCGTACCAAAATGTAGTCATAGGAACAATGGTAAAAACCACCTTTTTAAGAATAAGATCTTCACTTGACAACTACTATTATACGACCATCAAAATATATACAGAACGAGTCTTCTCTGAATGAAACATGTCGTTGGTGCCCTCTCCATTACTTCTTTTTGAATTCGATAAAACTTTTATACTACGCCAAGTACTGCCTAGAAATTAAATATGAATTGATTTGAAAGATAACCATATTCCTAGTAACTCGATCACGTAAACCAAGATCTCTTCTCTTGCTCTTCCCAAAACAAATTCTAAGAAAATAGAAAAGGAAACTGCAGTAAGCTATCTTTAAACTTTAGCTTTACGTACGTTACTGATCTCATTCATGCAACAGCGGCGACGACGAACGGGAAGCAGCAGCCTGTACTGCACAACCAGGCCGAGCAAGTTTGAGGACTTGACGTTAATTAACAACTGGACTCGTAAATTACTTTGACGTGTTAAACAATCTATTAACTGTATAATGAACAAAAGGAAAAAGCATATTAATTCACTAAAGTGGCATTTAAGTACGTGACACTTAGCTCAGAGAGAGAGAGAGAGAGAGAGAGAGAGAGCAAATAATGCAGCAGGAGGAGGATTGTGGATTAGAGGAAGGTGAGGAGCTAGCTTCCTTGTGACATAGACAAAATGTCATATCAGATATATCATCCACACTTTGCATCTTTCCCATCATCATGTTTTCAACTTTATTCCCATCTCGTGGCTAGCTAGTTTCCTGTTTTCCATGAGTATTTCCTCAGTATACGATTTAGCCTTGCTTCAAGTTGGACTTCTCCTACTGACAACCATAATTACACCTCCAGTTGTACTCCCTCTACCAAACATCATCTTCGAGAATTATTTAGTTTGGTGGTTTTCATATCACCTGGCTTGTATTTTTCAATTACTCAACAAAATACTAATTTGATTACTTGTTAGTAAGTCATTACCTTTTTTCTCTGCAAATTGATTAGTACACAGTTACTCCGCTGTCAAAAAAATATTAATTAATATCATGCAAAATATTTCCTTCTCTTCTAAGTTTTTGAAATATAACTTCCATATATACAGATTGCATGTGGCATTATAATTATCAAAATCAGTTGTTATTTTAATTAACTACTTGGTGAACAAATATATGGACTGAAATTTTGTCAATTTTATTCTTGAAAGTTTATCTGAGTGGGATGTGTTCATGACTTGCTAGAGCTCAACTTACATGTACAATGCAATGTAGGTCATGCCAAGTAAGACAACTTAGTGCTAAACATGTTACAGCACGTTTGATCTGAAAAGGGCCTAGTCATGACAAAGAGTTTTAAGGGTCAATATTGCCATGTCACAGTCATTCTTATCAAAATTTTCACGCAGATAGAAAATGCTCATAACATGTGTTTTTTATATTGAACTCTGGATCAAAAGAGTTAGGATCAAAACATCATACACTTGATTCTTTGGAAGGAAGGTTTAAAAAAAAAAAGCTTGTGGTCTCATGCAGTAAAATATAGTAATGGCCTCGCACCATCGATCATCATACACACGGCGAAGAAGAGAGAGAAAAAAAAAAGAAAAACGAAATAAGGGAGAAAGTGAAAGAGATTCTACAACTCCATACGTATAATGTATCTTATTAAGTTTAAAATAAAAATTCTTTCTATTCTGAAACAATCTTTACCCACAAAAGAGACTAGAAAGTGTATTTTGACTAATGGTTTAATTTGAATAGAAACTATTTCAATTACAATAACTCACGGATGCCTTGAGTAAGAATGATCAAACTTAATTATCAACCAATTCATATATAATAAACTAATAACCTAATTCAATGGTAAATTTATTCAATATAGAGGATTTCTGTTAAAGCGAGGAGAGGTTCAAGCTTTTATATGATAGTTTATCGACAAAAATTTAACTTTAACTCTTACTATATATGTGCCTACAAAATAAAATAGTCTCACTGACGTTATATGTTATGGTCAATTCTAAAATTAATATGTATTAACATGTAAATAGATCAACAATCATATTAAAATAAAACTTTAACCCTCCTTCCAAGTACTATTGCAGATTTCCCACTAAGAAAAAAAAAGATGTATATCCGATGAAAAAGTTTCTATCATACGTAGAAGAAGAAGGAAGACGTTCATTAATTTAGGAGGAAAATAACTAATACTTTCACAAGAATAATAAATTCGTCACGATCCAAATACTAAGTTAATAACTATATGAGTTCCAATATCCCATGTAAAAAAAAAAATATGACTATTTAAACCTTGATTCTTCTAAGGAAGATAGCAGTAGATTTGTGCCAATTAAAACAATTTTAATTAGATATATATACAAACTACTTTATATATTATAAAAATTAATTTTGACGACATTATTATTATTTTCTTAATCAATTAATATATATCAGTTAATTCTTTTACCAATCCCCAAAATATTTTCACAAATCAAATTGAAAAATGGGTAATTAAATGTTCTTATTCTCTTACATTTATTATTCTATTTGACTAACTTGCGGTTTTATTGGCATCGAATAATTAAAGGCATAAAGAATGCTTGCTGCTGCTACTATCCTGTACGTAGTTTATAAATACGTAAACTAATGGCTTTGACACGTAAAATAGTCACCTAATTATACCCTGCTTTCCTTTCAGGAAACAATGCGACAATTCGAACATTAATATATTATATAACAAAGTCTATATACTCGTCATTTTCGGCGAGTTTGACTTCCTGAACCTCGAACTAAAAGATGGTGATGATGAAGCTCAAATCAGAAAACGTACAAGAAGGTAGCATAAACAAAACATTCTTAAAGTATTATAAAGACGCTTAAGAAAAGACATTAACAAGTATATTTGAAATTAAAGAATAAAAAGCATGGTGCAATTTGCGAAGTAGTTAAGCCAGTTACGCTAGCTCAAGTTACCGCCAGCTGTCCAAGTTCCAAAGCACGTGAGAGTCGTCTAGTCTGACACGTTAGCCCCTGAAAGAACAAGAGAAGGAACGGCATTAGCCTTTCGACTGTAAGGGAGCGAGCTTTAAGACGAAGGGCACTGTAACAGTAAATTGAATTGGTTTTATAAGATCAACCGAGGCTCGCAGAGGTCAGAAGAAGGCCTTCTCCAGCGATTGAGAATTAAGTGCCCCGCATGGTTTAGGACCCCTGAAAGATCATGCATGATCCATATCCTCCATCTACGGTACATTACAGTACAGGCAATCCTGGCTTAGGACAATTGGGACTGCGTATGATACATGTCATACGCTGTCCCATTAATTATTCTCGGCGTTGGATTCTTAATTAATGGTGCACTGCAAATCTAAATACCATATACAGATTCTACATGATTTGACGTGGGCCCACCAGTGCACCACACTTTCACAGTTGCACTTGGATTGCATGCCTCTCTCTCTCTCTCGTGGTGTCCCCATCTCTCTTGGTCCTTTTACGCCCTCAAGGGGCTCATCTTACCTTTCATCGATTAAAAGCAAGCTTCTCCCCCTCTAGGGTTTCCTGCTCCCCATCTTTCTCCTCTGCTCTCACCTTCCGCTTTGGTCCTCCTCCATTTTAGTATCTATATATCCTAATCTAATTAATTATACCACTGTCGTTCCTCCTTTTTGGGGAGGGACTAGATTAATGGAGGAGTTATCTCAGCTGGGAGGCAGTCTCTGGGGAGGCATCATGTGCTCCGCGGCCTCAAAACCTGCAACTGATCATGCTGCAATGGTCGCTGCGGCTCCTCCGCCGCCTACTTCTGGAGGCAACGCTCGTGCTTCCGTGTTTGACAAGGCCGGTGGGTGCGGCATCCCCACCCCGACCCTCCTTGCTGGCCACCAAAACTCAGCGGCCGCACTTCTATTCCAGGGCAAGCACGAGGGAGGCGTCGGAGGTGCCTCCTCCTCCCATTTCACTCCCACCTCCGACATCGACGCCATCAAGGCAAAGATTGTCTCTCACCCCCAGTACTCCAACCTCCTCACCGCTTACATCGACTGCCAAAAGGCACCACTCACTCACTCACTCACCGATCTAACCTAACCTTCCGGTTATATACATATATACATGTCAGACTAATTCTTAAATTTATAATTATCAGGTCGGAGCTCCGCCGGAAGTGGTGGACCGGCTCTCGGCCGTGGCGCAAGAGCTGGAGATGAGGCAGCGGGCGAGCTTGATCTGCCGTGAGACACACACAGACCCCGAGCTGGACCAGTTCATGGTGCCCTAATTATCCAACATCCCAACAAACCCTCCATTTTAGGGAATCTACTTGTTTTCGTTCATCTCCACCTATATATATTAATCATGTTTTTTTTTTACGGTGACAACCAGGAAGCATACCACGAGATGCTGGTCAAATACAGGGAAGAGCTGACAAGGCCATTACAGGAAGCCATGGAGTTCTTCCGCAGGGTCGAGTCTCAACTCAACTCCCTCTCCCTCACCGATGCCTCCCTTCGCATATTGACAGCAGGTAGCTTATTATTGTTATTATTATCATCATCGGATACACGAGTTGGTAACTATTGCACAGCATGAGTTCCGAGTGAGATCGACAGCTAAAGCTAGCACAGCCCTTTGTCCCACCCCCCTCTTCCATGAATTGGAAGAGTGAAGGGAGGAAGGGGATGAAGATGCACTACGACTGCCGTATGCCAGAAGGCGAAGTACGTGCATCTTTACGAGGAGAATCCCTTCTTTCACGCAAAGCTGAGGCGAAAGATCTTCTGTGAACGGCTCGACTCCCCCTTAGTAATTAATTATTAGTTAATCAAACACTTCCACGCCCACGCTCTACTGATCGATCTCCTCTACGACCACTACCACTACCCTATTATAAATCAATACTTTTTACTCTATTTTGTCGTCACTATTTATGTAGCTAAGTTTCTATAGTTGATATAGTTTAGTTTGCTAGCTTTTCAGGCTTAGGATGGGAAAGTAGCTTGTGGCTGTTGGTTTATATATCTATTATATATATATTTAGGGTTTAGTTTCACGAGGCTTCGCTTGGTACTCTGGCCATCTCAGAGTTCTCTTTTAGTTCTTGCTTAAAACCGATCCTCTTCCACTCCAACGCTTCTCCTGTTTGTGTGCGGGACTCCCTCTTTATTAAACAAGTAGGAAGAAGACTGACATAAAGCTAGCTTTTTGAGTTCTGACGAGGGAGAGAGTGTTCTTAGGGTTCCAAGGAGAACATGCGCCTTGACTCCCTCTACCTCGAGAATAATCGATTAATCATTCCCCATGTTCTTGGCTAAAATTATATTTTAATATTTATATATTTCTCGCCCTTTGCTCCCTCTTTCTCTCACCTCCTTATCATTTTGATATCTTTTTCATTTTGAGTTGGTTCTGCGTGATGTATCCGCATAGTATAAGGGGGCATAGCCTAGGATGTTCATTTTCTCAAGCTTTCAATTTTCTTCACCTTTTTACTTGTATTATTGCCTGTCATTCTACGGCTTTTCTCCTCAGGAATCCGTCCTACGTTTGAGAGACAGCACGTTATTGTAAAAAGTCGATCGTCTACATTCAACACAGTACATTGTTCACGTTGTGTTAGCTAAAATGTTTTTGTAAGATTCAAATCAGATTTACTAACTTGATGGTAAATATCAATAAGCAAGGGTTCTTTCTTGTAAGCACTCGCCAAACTGAAAGTATGATTTTAAGTGCTGCACGTCATGTGTAATTGACTGCTGATCTAATTCGCTAATTCTACTAAATACTACAATAATTGGATCGCAAAAGTAAACCGTGATTTTATGAGTTATTCATCCTTGAATTTATGGTGGACTTGAGCACATTAAATACCACCACAACTGATATTTGCCTAAAAAACGATGCAAGCTATTTACTTGACGTCTATGATGAAGTGATTTGTACAAACAAAGATGTATTATATTTAGATTGTTCATCTTTTGCGAACCTAAAGTAGCTTGTTTAGTCTTTATGAAAATCAATATCTAGCTAGTAAATCTGTAGTGTGTCCTATCTTTTGCAACCAGTTTCTTGATTCTATTGATGTTCATATTTTAGTTTTTGACGGTTAAGTTTTTTATTCTGCTTAAACTGATGTTCTACTTGGCTTTGCATCTTATATTAACTAAGCGATTCAAGTATCATGCATCTTATCATAATTTAAACTAGATATATTGAAGTTGATATGGAATTCATCCAAAATCATTTTTCTCGTCGTTTTTTTTATGATAAATGTTAGAATGTCCACTTTACATGATTTATTAATAAAATATGTTTGATTTTAGCAATTATGTCATTTTATTTGTCGTCTAGCTAGTAGACTCCAAAAAGTTGGGATTCATTATTTCCTCTTTGGTGTTCTTGTATTCTATAGTATATGAATTTTTATCTAATTTGTATCCATTTGTTATTTTTCACATGTTTTCTTTATTATAGATGTACGTACCTAAGTATTTATAGATATGAAATTGAGAGATACCTCCTCCGAGATTGAGGTCATGATCTCTTTATCGTGCCCATGATTTCTGAAAAATTAGGGACTATTCAGTTGTGTTCCAGCCATTAATTTTTACTTATGATAATTAATTATGACGATCTCCATTAATTAATGTCAATTATTTAGTTGTGACTAGCCAGAAATAATGTTTGTGAAGGGATCATTGTAGGGATTGTAGGCCAGCTTTCCCTATGGGTGTAGTGGCTTTTGTCGAGGGAAGATTTAGAGATATACCGTGGGTGTGGCTTACAGCAGCAAGGAATAGATAAATTAGGGAATTGAGCTTGGAATAGAGAGCTTTGACAACTAAGTTCATCCTTAACCTGGCCAATAGCGTTTACTCACAAAACTCTAGAGAGGTGTCGATATGCTGACAACTAGTCGATGTTCTACCTAATTAATTATCTTTTGTTTGACATCAAGAATGGTTAATTACCAAAGGCTGGAACTAAAGAAAATTTTATTTCATTTTATGCATTCCACTTGTTATATCGATATGTATTGTTACAGGTCCTTCCATACCTTCCATTCTAAAGGTTAGTAAATAATTTGGAGAGGTAGATATTGTCGTCCCATATTTTTCACTGAGCATGCTTGATAATTTGTTTGTTTCTCCTTTTACGAACCACTTTTCACCGAAAAAAATTCCATTGCAAGTCTTTTTAGTTATTGTAATTAATCTGCTTAAATTTATAGCTCGTGGTTAATAACCTGTTCATCCACACAGACGTTTGTTGTTTCTTATAAGTGATCTTCGTGTTCACCGGTTGGGATGCCAATGACACAGACGATAAGTTTGGGGTTTGCTCCTCCGAAGACGACCAAGATGGTAGCGGCGGCGAAACTGAACTACCGGAGCTGGACGCTTCCGCCGAAGACCGTGAGCTGAAGCACCAACTCCTGAAGAAGTACAGTGGCTACCTGAGCAGCCTGAGGCAGGAACTGTCCAAGAAGAAGAAAAAAGGCAAGCTACCAAAGGACGCGCGGCAGCAGTTGCTCAACTGGTGGGAACTTCATTACAAATGGCCATATCCTTCGGTAAATCGTCGCTATAACTTTCCCACTCGTAAAACCAACCGTTTTAACGAACGCACGCGTGCAAGTGAACTTGTTTTCAGTTACGATTCTCCGATTAATGAACAGGAGACGCAGAAAGTGGCGCTCGCGGAGTCGACAGGGCTCGACCTGAAGCAGATCAACAACTGGTTCATAAACCAAAGGAAGAGGCATTGGAAGCCCTCGGAGGACATGCAATTCGTGGTTATGGATGGCTATCACGCTCCGAATACTGCGCTGTACATGGATGGCCAGTACTTTATGGGCGATGGCCTCTATCGTCTTGGACCTTGAGTTGAGATCGATTGTGCTACTGCATCAGTGATCTTGTCCTAACCGAGTAATTATTTGGGCAAGTTAATAACTAGTTTATAAGCCCTTCTTGTCTGTATCGATTGCATGCTTCTGTTTGTCGTGTTGCTACTAAATCGCTATGTCTGTGTATGTCGTTGCAAAAGGATTGAATGCTCTGTTTGTAAGATCAATTAATCTCGATCGTAAATCTTATTATCATATGTCTTGTTTGGATTGGGAGCTTGGCAATGGCTTCCATCCTGGAGCTACACTCATTTGTTCGATGACTCCAAAATTTTATGTTTACCTGTGTGCAATTAAATTTATATATATGTTTTCTGGGCCCAAGAATGGTCGGATGATAATTTATTCCATTTAAAAATCGATAATCATTTTTTAAATAAATAATTCGAATTTATGAAATTATTGATTACGTACATTTAAGAGAAATAAAAACAATTCTATTCTTAATTTGTTTGTGTATAATTGACAACTATTTATTAGAGAATTATCAATTCAACAGCACACATGACAATGACTGAGAAAATTGAAAGTAAAATATTTTTAATTTATTTGCTTATTTATTATATTAAGTAAATTTAATTTAATTTATCATATTCAACAAGAAAGAATATCTCTAATTAAACCATTGTTTCTTCTAATGAAATTATTTTAGTCACGTGTAATTAACACTTTAAGATAGTATTTTTAAAGAAAATTACAAAGTAATTTTAGATTTTTTTTTGTGATCCACAAATGAATACATCTAATCCACAATTCGTCTTGAATTGAATTGTGTTAGAGATTTCTCAATTCACCAAGATGGTGTCTCAACTAAATGTTAAATTTACGACGAATTAATCTGTCTCGTCATCAATTTTGATAACTCTAATTGTAATTCTACTCAGCTCCGTGTAAAAGAGTAAAAGTAAATCGATCATCATTTTTATAATTTTTTTCTATAATCTTGTCTATTAAAATTTTTATCAATAATATTATTGTCTTCATAATTTAATTAAACTATTAATCTAATAATTAATATTTATATTATTTTCTCTTTTTTGATATATGATAGATAGTTTAGATTTTATAATTAAGATTTTGCTTGTCCTAATCTCTGTCGTCGACGGTCGGTCAAAATTTCACGTTTCTAGAATCTGTCGGGCAAAACGAATCCCACTCTGGAAGTTCCTAATCTTCGTCTTTAGTTTTCGCGAATCAGAATCTCGTCCAACACGCTATATCGCCAAAAGTCAACGTCGAGATAGCCACGCGCGAAGTTGGAACACCGTCCATTAAAAGCTTCACGATGAAGTTTACCCTCGAGTTTATCTGGAGCCCGCACGCCGGCCTGTCTTTGCTTCCAGTCACTAGAAGGGTAGCGGTCCGCGGAGCTCGAATGCTGACCGTTGACCAATGTGAATCCACTCGAATTTTTCAAATAAACCTTTCTCAGCCGTTGATGCCATTTGCGTTTATTAGGTTGCTTACAGAAAGTAAAAAATCGTGTTACACCTTTTTTTATTTTTGGAAAAAGATATTATCAAAATGCAATCTAAAAATGTGAAACCACGTTAGTGATTTTTCACCGCTGCCACGTGAACTCTTCACGTGGAGGAGGTAAATCAGAACCAACCAAAATGCAATCTAGATTCGACCAATTGTCGCGATTTAAGATTTTAATTGACAAGCCAATAATTAATTAACGCAATCTTTAGTGGTCAATCGGTGGGTCCCTTCTTCGTTGTCTGACGATGCTGGCACGTAAGCAATGGCACGCTTTCCAGGAAGGAATTGAGAGCGGGGAGAGGTTTAGGTGGGTGACCATCCAGCGGCCATGCAGCCGCGGGCGATCGATGGTCAAGGCAGAACCCAGATCCGATTCTGGATGTGAGTGAGACACGGATCGAAATTTTTTTCGTTGCGAGAGTGCGATTTGCCCCTCCCCGTGTTTGACCACTTGAGTTTCGTCAAGAAGTGGTAACCTGTGCTTGGATTTAAACAGGGATTGTGCTGCTCATTTCTCCTCCAAGAACAGTTGGTGGGAAACAGGACAGCAATCGCCCTTGTGAGTCGTCATCGCCCGCTAAACTCGAAAGAGTTAAGAATTGGCATCGCGAAGACAGAGTTGAAGAAATGGAACAATGAAACGGTGAAGAAGACCACGATCGCATCGTTGAAGACTCCCGGCATCCGATATCGGCGAATTGATCCGAGGCGTGAGAGCATGACAGAGAAATTGGGGAAGATGGCGCAAGGAGGATTGGATGCGGAGCTCGGATATGCGGGCAGGGGCAGCGGAAAGAGGCAGCGGAAGCGGTACTCGTCCTACCTCCGGCGACCTACTTTCCTTAAGTCGTCCCGGGATCGAGCAGCCGCGCCTCGAGCGCAGGATGGCGGAGTAGCAGTAGATAGACCATTGCCGACGCATCTGGTGGTGATGGTCAATGGCATCGTCGGAAGGTATGTTTCTTCAGTTAGCATCGATCTCCATCATTTCTTATCCTGTGCTTTCCTTTTGCCGAACGTATTTGCTTTTTTGCTCTGCCTTATTGTTATTTTCTTCTGTTTGGAATTTATTTTCGTGTGCTTTTTGGATCGAGGCCTTTTCCCCTTTTCATTTTGTTTCTTTTGCGCTGCTTTCACGGCGCTGAGGCATAGAAAGGAGGCATCATAGTGTACGCCATGTCACGCCGTTGTGTGGGCTTGTCGAGCTGAGGGATGATGGCATAAATTGTCCTGTGTTCCTGTCTCACGGTCCGTGAATAATCTGGGAGAGAGCTACACACCAGGCAGCATCACCTACCAATCACTATGCTCGAATTGGTGCCAGCAAAGACCGTTTTGTCGGACACCGATATGGGATCCATAAAGTAGTTCGTCCTTAGTGCAGATGACGATCAATTTTTCTATTTGTCTATTCCCAGAGTGCGCCGTGAATGGACGTCGCCTTGGCAGGTAGTCCATTACAGTTCACGTTGAAACGTTCAGCTGTTTGATGAAAGAGGCTTTTGAGCGATCCGTGCGACCTAGAGTTCGATGGTCATGCATATTTAGAACGATGGGCTTGCTTGACATGTGATTTCTAAATCCATGCTCATTAATTGAAAATTGAAACGCAGTTTGCATAACTTTCATTTGACATGCGTGTCTTTTCCTTGCAGCGCTTCCAATTGGAAATACGCTGCCAAACAATTCGTGAAAAAGCACCCGGTGGATATTATGGTTCACTGTAAGTAGCTTTTCTTCCTATATCCTAATGTTGTAGTAACAAGAGCTGAATTTTAAACTATCAGATAAATGCAAGTCTTTTAGTCTAGATGATTGAACGCTAGTTTCGATGCACAACTATGATGTTGGTGTTTACCATCGTTCATTATTTGATCTGATAGTATATAGCTTTCAGTTGAACAACTGACAGAATTGTAGGTATCGCTTAATGATGTATTGAAAATAGTAGTATGTTTGGATTCTATACTTGTGAGAATGGGTGTGCATAACTTCATGAAGATATTATAACACTCCAACTCTGCGTATTCATTGTGTTTATGATAAAGTTTTAAACAACTTCTCCTAAGCAATATTTTGAAGACAATCAAATGCCTGTCAAATAGTTATCCATATCTAGCAAGACAAAAAAAAAAAAAAAGTGGAATTCTCATAAACGAAAGAAAATCAACAATCTCCATAGAAGTAATTTTGTGTGAAAATCTTCTGTGCCTATTCACCTTATGATTACATAGGTAATTCCACTGCAAACAAGTTTTTGTTTGTTAACAGACAAAATACTCGGACACAATATGATTAAAAGCATACAACTCTTTATACTTGTGGATCAGTAGGTAACCTTTGTCCACATGAACAGTCACAAATTTGGTCTAAACTACTCACCTATGTTTTCTTTTCTCTTGATAGAGATATGGTTTAAAAGAATTCAAGTGCTTTTTATTATATTTAATCTCATAATTACTTTCTGCTTTTGCAGGCAGTGAATCTAACTACGGAACTTTGACTTTCCATGGTGTTGATGTAATGGGTGAACGATTAGCAAAAGAGGTTGCTACCTTTTTCGTTGGATAGTAGATATCACTGTTAGTCTATGCTGCTCTGAGAGACATAGAAATTTATCCTAAATATCAACCACCTAGTTTTCTAAATGTTGAATTACACATTTATTTCAAAACCTGCTGGATTATCTGTCAATTGGTTGTTTTTTACCATGAATTTTCTATGTCATCAGCTAACATGAATTTATATCAGGTTATCTCAGTAGTTGCTAGCAAGCCTTTTCTTCAAAAGATATCATTCGTGGGGCACTCACTAGGAGGCTTGATAGCAAGATATGCAATTGGTATCTTATACGACAAAGCAGTACCAAAATGCAGTCTAGAGGAACATGATGCTTGTGAATATCATCCTGTGGGAGTAAAGTCTGTGGATGAAAATAAGGGCAAGATCGCTGGACTTGAGCCAATGAATTTTATCACTTTTGCAACACCTCATCTCGGGTCAAGACTTCACAAACAGGTGATTTCCTAGGTTAAAATTTATGTTGAGAAATTGAGTGGATACTCCCACTTGTTTGAATTAGTAAGAGTCGCTTTAGGGCATCCAAGTTGCACCATACCATAGCATGATATTTAATATAACTCTTTGTTTGCATTTAAATAATCTAATCTACGATAGAAGTCAATTTGGATTTCAATTACCATAAGCTGTTTACTTCTTTATAAGGGCAAAACACACAAATGATTTGAGTTGGTTGACTGATATTATTGATCTCTAGTTTTGAGTAAGTGAGATGGTTGGTACATTTCCAACATTTGATTTTTATGGTGAAAGCTTAATGAAATCCTATCCAAGCCCTTGGATTGAGCTATGTAAGCACTTTTTTGTAGTAGTTTCAATAATGTATTCGGAGAATCTTATACAAAAAAATTTCTACAAGTCTATTTTTGTCCACCTTCGGTCAACTAAAATAGTCGCTAGTAAACTACTTGGGCACAAGTGATCATCAGACAAACAACACTTTAAGTTAACTAGAAATTCCTTCTAGTCAGCACTGAAGGATACTGTTGCTCGAACAGGAATATTTTGTTTACTAAACCTCACGCTTAATCAACTCCCTTGATGACTAAATTGCTTCAGTTTATTGAATTTGGTCCCTCCTTAACTCAGCTTACCTTTCTGTATGCCTACACAAAGTTCCAAGAAAGAGATAAATCATAGACTACAACTCCGAGTTACTAAGTTGTCTACTCCCAGCTAGCTATACATATCATCCTGATGATCACAAACCAATGGTAGGTTCCGTTTTTATTGTGGGAGAATATTTGAGGTTTGATAAATTGTTGTCTTCTTTGAAGCATTTTTCAGGTAATAATTACTTGAAAATTTTCAGATTCCACTCCTTCATGGTTCCTATAAGTTAGAAAAGATGGCATACCGAACTTGGTGGATTTTCAGAAGATCAGGAAAGCATCTATTTCTTAAAGACCACGATAATGGGAAACTTCCTCTTCTGGTTCAGATGGTTAATGACTGTGGAGATCTTCGATTCATGTGAGCTTTGTTTCATTATAGACCTAAATATTAAGACTCTCACCTCCTGTTGAGAATTATGATCCCGATGATTAGTTTGTATGCATTACAGGTCTGCTTTGCAATCTTTTAAGCGACGTGTTGCATACTCGAATGTTAGCTTTGACTGTATCCAGCTCTTCCTTCTAGTAGTATAATTTATTTGGTTGGAATTGTTACCTCGTTTGATTGTTAGTATCATCGCATACTCTATCATGTGTGTCTTCTAGAAATGCTTAACTCAACTATAGTCATTGTTGGAAGGAAGACATCATCGATACGGCGCGAACATGAGCTTACTAAGGTAAAATTTACATTATTAGATATTATGTAACTGTGCTTTGGTCAGATCTGATTGTGTGTCCTTGCTGCAGCGCCAAGATTTCATGATAAATAACCGATATCCACACATTGTTTATGTTGAGAAACCAACAACTGTTGATGTGCCTCAGATGAATTTTCCAGCAACCACCAAAGAATTGAAAACTATCAGTGATATGGAAGGTTAATCACTATCCATTACTTTTTGTTTATTTTTGATTTTTTTAAAAACTTTATTTATTATATTTTCTCATCGAAAGTATCCTTTGCATGCAATTCTTTACACAATTAGTATCAGTGTTCCTAGTATCCTAATGTAGAGAAATTGAATGAATTAGAGTTGAATATAAGACTAGCAAGATCAAAGGAATTTTTATCTTGAGATAGTTAGAAATGGTCTAAATGACCTGTGGATTGCTTAGATGATCTTATATAGAGCTCATCAGCAAGATGAGATTTAAGTTAAATCTTTCCCAATTAGCAATTAACATTGTGTTGCATGCATATTCTAAATTTTTTAACTTGCAGTAATTATAAGTTCCTTACAAGGGTGCATCTTTTTTAATCCATTATATAACAATAAAAAAGTATGCTCAAGCAACGTGAAAAGTATCACAATCAATTTTCCACCATAACAATATTGGTATAAAGTTTGTCCTAGGTTCTAACAATGTTGTAGCAAAAAATTGAAAGTTCCATCAAGTAATCCTGGTTCACAGGTTTAAAATAAATCATATGAATACTAAAGCATGGGAACTACGTTCCCTACAAATATATTTGCCCCTCTGTAAGAATGAACACCACGTTTACAATCTTAGGTGAAAGGACTTGGCGAAAGAATTGGTTGTTCCTACATACTACTGAATATTTTCAAAGGGGTTGTCCTTTAACACTAAAAACCATCATTTGCTCTGAAAGTGGCCAAAAATGTAGTCTTGACGAGGATATTATATTTTAGTTAATAGTGGATATTAATTGACTTCCGAAAACAAAATATGATTTGTATTTGATCTAGGTCCCTTAATATACAAGCAAGCATTTAGTCCTAAAATTGTCAGCTGACCTTTCCTGAATAATGCAGTACTTTTTGTCTGTCGTGCAGTTACCTGATTGTTATAGAACATCAATGAGGGCCTTTCGGGATAACTCATAAAAAATCATGCTTATAAATTGTGAATGATATTAGCTGCTGTTTTCTGTCATCCAAATACCGTCTTCAAGTTTTTTTATATCCACTTATGAACATCTCCTTTGAATTTTCCAGATGCAATGATCAACGGTTTGAATAGAGTTCCTTGGGAAAGAGTAGATGTTAGCTTCCGTGGAAGTAAACAAAGATTTTTTGCTCACAGCACCATTCAGGTATTGGTCTGCCAGCACTAGAACATATCTAGAGATAAGACATTCACACAGTTCATGCATCTAAAGAAGTAGTTGCTAGAAATCGTGCTTCCTTTCTTTGATTTTAGACCAGAAATTATCTATTATAATTTTAATGTTACTCAGATACACAAATTTTGCAATTTGCTTGATCCAAATGCACACGATTTACTTTGGAAAATTCAAATGAACATCTTCTCTATTTTGCTACAGGTGAAGACTTACTTGATAAATTCAGATGGTTCAGATGTTATATTCCACATGATTGACAATTTTCTCTTATAGCTGATAGTGGAAGTTTGCATCGGAAATTATACGATATGGCATTGGGCAATCTCAATTTTATTTACCCAAGCTTATCATTATTTGTTCCTTTGTCAGCTAATTGGCCTTTCACAACATTTTTTGTGTGGAAATAGTGGGGGGAGTGGACTATGCAGTCTATTAGGGTTAAGAGCACACTTTCATCTTTGTAAATCAATGTGAATATGAGGATTTTGAGCATTGAAATATCCTTTTCCCCTCATTTTTATGTAGCAAAAAACCGGGATCAATCTGACTATCAGTGTCTGTGTGATTTATATTCATTTTGTGTAATCTGAGTTAGCAGCAATTTTTCAAGAATTAGGATTTGCCGGTCCGTACAACTAGTTAAAATGGAAATGGAAATGGAAATGAAAATGAGAGGCCAATTCGATTTGATTGGACCAGTCCATATATTTCTGTTGAAGCAGAAACTTAAACCAGCAGAACTAAATTTTTTGCAATTTGGATAAAAGTTATATATTAATGTATAAATTCATATAATTAATTATCTTTTGTAAAACACGTTAAATATAATATTTTATTTTTACTATTAATTATTATAATATCCGCCTGCCTGCATTCGAAATTAAGCTAAGTAGATGGCTGGAGGCATTAAAGACCCACTGCTGCAATAAATATAAAACAGCTGCTTCTTTTAATTATGCCCAAGCTCAATGATAGCGCATGCTCCAGAGTCGTCTTGAAGGCTTCTGCTGCCTTGTCGCAGACCCCAGAATCGTCTTGAAGGCTTCTGCTGCCTTGTTGCAGACCACCTAACCGTTGACAATTCTTATATTTGCATTAAAATACTTGAGGCTCAGGCACCCCAACGTTCTGCGGTTTTCTTTGGATGGCTTCAATGTGCAATTCAAATGGATTTGAACTGGACGGAGAGGACCACCAGGAGACATTCATTATTATTCATTGGTTGCTAAACAAATTATTGCAAGGCCAATCAAATTCTCCATGAATAAGATTGTAGCAAGTAAAGGAGCAGAACAGTCACCTTGGAACTCGATCATTATATTAGTATATGGCTAATGCATTGCCGAGCAAATCAAAAGTCCACAATTCCATGACTCGGAATGGAAACTTACATCCATACTATCACACTATGCAGCTCCTTCTTTGTAGCTCTGTTTTTTGCTCTCCATGTCCCAAGACTTTGGGAGGTGATGTCTTTCTCTTTTACTTTCTGGTGAGGATGTCTTGGGATTTTGATCATCTGAATTCTTCAATGAAGCTTGAAGTTCCGACTTAGCTGAATCAATTGAGGCTTCAAGTGGACGCAGAGAGGTTTGATTTTGTACATCTCTGGCAACGATTGTTGGATCCACTACTGTTGTTTGGTTGCTCTGAGCTCGTCTGGAATTTTTAGATATTACAGTTGAATTCTTCGACAGATCTCTGGATCTCAAACCTAACTCAACTTGACTTTCTGATTCATTGGCATGAAATTTCAGCACTCCTGTTTCATTTTTAATGTGATTCACAATTTCTAATTCACTTGGCTCATCGCCAGATTTATCTATTCTACCAGAGGAAGCATGCCTCTTCTCCAGCGTTGTTTCATTTGCAGTAGCCCCACTCTCAGGAAGAGTTTGGTTGAACTCGTGAACCAAACTCGAATTACTCTCTCCCACCGAAACAAACCCTCCCATCTCAGGTTCAGAATCGTTGACTGGAACATGGCCCACAGCACTGGAAGCATCATCAGCTTTGAAACTCCGTTCTCGAGCTTCGCGAGTCCGTTGGTCGTGTTCCAATTCTTCGCTGTTGGGGACTACCTCGCTGGAGGCATCGTCTCCCTTGAAGCTTTTCTCTCGAGCCTCATGTGAGTGTTCTCCATGTTCCTTAGGCAAGCTCCGTTTCTTCCTATCTCTGTCCAATTTCTGAGCAATCTGTAGCTTTTGCTCAGAATGTTCAGTTTGGTTCACCTTCTCCTTAATTTCTCCATGCTTGACCTCTTCTTTCTCACTGAGACGAAAAAGATCCTTCCTTCCAAAACTTGTGACCTCAGACTGCCTCTCATCAATATTGAACTTCTCTTCATAGGCCTCTCTGTGGTCATGAGAGTACTTCATCTGGTAGAGCAGCCAGATACAAACTGCAACCAAGGTAGATATCTGGAGAGCGTTCTTTGCTCTAAACGCTCCTTTGGCCCTGTGGTTTCTACTTGATACCTGCCTCAGCATGTTGATTCCCGTCAATAACAACACTCTGTCTTCCGTCCTCCTCACTTCCCCTTTCGCCCTGCAATTTACTCCCGCACTCTTCCACAATACAGACACCAAGAACCAGCGTCCGTCAACAAAAAGAGGCAAAATTAAATTAAAAAAAATTTCCTAGTAGCAATCAACTTCGGTTGAGTTCAATGCACAGTGGGGCATGTTCTTTGTTTATTTTACTCCTAAAAAGTAAACTTTGCCTAAAAGCCGGTGATCAGAATCAAAATGAAGCATAAAAAAGAAACTAAAAAAACTCGATTACCAGCGATCATCTTATACGATCAAAACGGAATCACCTTCCCTAGATAAACCCCAGCGCCCATCAAAAGAAACAAATCCACGAGAAGAACGAATCTTTTACATGGGACGTTAAAAAGAGAAGAAAGAAAATAGAGCATACCAGAGAAGAGTGGCTTCTTCCTGTTTCCTTCCCTGAGAACCTGCTGATCCAGGAAGAGGAAACACGAGGGAGAGGCAAGGCAAAGCAAGAAAGAGAAAGGGAAGGGCGGAGGCAGTCACATCCTCACGGAGACGATGTAGATGAAGCAAGCTGCCGTGGTCAAAAGGTTGAAAGTTGCATCCATACAGTGCGATCCTATTCCCTTCCCTTCATAAAAACACATTTTTTATAATAAAAAAATATATTGCAAGGCTAATTTTACCTACCCCAACCGTGCATCTGTCAGAGGGTAGCAGGGTTGCTTTAAGTTCAGGATACTGCAACAGGAACGTGGTTAACCAAGTTCCATACTGGACCCAATTGTACATTAAATGGACCAAGTCCATTCCAACATTTTCTAATTTCTTGCTACAAGTCAATCAATCCCTTTGATTGGTCGACCATACTTTTAATCCTTGTTTAAGCTTTCGTACTATTTAGGTACAGTGATGAAGAGCATCTTAATCGAACATTTTAGGTACAGAGATGTCAAGTCACTTGTGGCATGGCCAATGTATAATTTGAGCTCGCGTCAAGTGGTACGCCTTAAATTGTTGTACTCCTAACCTTCTAAAATTTGTTTCGATGATATATTTTATTAAAAATTATTTATATAATAGTTAATTCTGCCTTGGATTTTTTTTTAAATTTAATTTAAACAGAAAATCGCAAATCAAATGAAACTTGTGCAAGTGTAAAATCTATTTACAGAGCTTCATCATTATCAGCCTTGGTCATTGTTTTGTCCTCGTCCACCGCCCCATCGACTCCACCACGTCGTCAGCGCTCCACCCGCCGCGGAGCATCGCAAGGGAAAGCAAACCCAACTGCCGCGACACGTCTCCCTGCTCTCGAAATGCCGACGTTTTCGCGGGATAGGAAGCGCACAGACCGTCTCCGTCGTTATCCCCTGCCATCTCTCTAACCTCCGTCTCGCTCCACCCACCTTCTCTTAGACGCCGCCTCGCCTCCTCCAGCCACCCATCCACCAGTGCCTCTCGCCGGGAATTTACTCGCTGCAGCTCCATCGACGCTCCTTCCTCCGCCAGTTTCGTCCACAACTCCACCTTCCTTGCAGAAGTTGCCGCCCACGCCGGCACCGGCGCTCCCGCCGCCCACCCGCGCGGTTGACCTCGTCGGAAGAAGTCGTAAAGGTCGAGTCCTGCGAGCCGGACATCGCCGGCTCGGACGTAAAACACCGGGTTTCCGGCGAGGCAGGGCGCCGCCGGAAGGTAGAAATTCCGGTACACCGGCACGAGCCGCGGGGCCTCGAAAAGTGCCTCCTTCGCCACCGCGTCAGCGACTGCTCTGTCACGTGGCCGCGGTCCCCAAGCCCGGGACCAGATGCTACCCGCGAAGATCTCTCGGAGGAGGGAGTCGGCTGGGAGGCCGAGGAGGAGGCGGAGCTGCTGCGGTGAGGCGGAGCGCCAGTTGGGGAAACCGGGGCCAACGGGTAGGCCCTCGCGGAGGACATTGCGGAGATCGGGCGAGAATATGAACGCGTATGCGGACTCTACGGCGGCGAGCTCTGCTTCGGACAGTCCAGGGGCGACCGGGACGCCGGAGGCGCGAAGGTGGGCTACCAGATATTTGGCGTAGGCGGCGAAGGAGAAGCACGCGAGGCCGAGGGAAGCCGGCGGCCTCGATTCATCTGCCATCTCCTCGTTGGAGGAGGCCAATCCGATGGTTGTCATCACCGGCAGAGGAAAGGATCGCATTCTATTAAATAGTCGGTATCGACACGCTCTGCATTTACTCCGGTGAAAGCCCGAAAGGAATCAAGGAAATGGAAGCGATCTTGCACTCCGTGACGTTGACGAAGCTCCGTTTGGGTCCCGCCCGTTTCGCTTTCCCGTTGGGAAGCGGAAACGTCAACCAACGGGGATTGCTTTTACTTTAATGAACCACGATTTAATTCCCGAAAGAAAAAGAAATTTATCACCTGGCGAGAAAATTCTATCACCTTCCTCCTAATTGCAATATTTTAAGAAAAACAAATTGATTGAAAACATTTTTTAATTGGCTATCATTTTGCGTTTTTTAAATCTATTTAAGTCAAAAATCATTACTTTGATGCCAATAAAAACTGTATCTATCGCATTGACACAGACGGGCACTGCTTCTTCTGCCATGGACTCATGGAGCATCACCTTAATTTCATGTGGATAAATCGAACCAAAAACTTTATCTTCTCTTTAAACAAAGATCATATTAAATTCTAATCAAAGATGGCTGTTAAACGATAACAAATCAGGTAGGTTGAAATCCTCGTGAATTATTTTTATTCTATTTTTAAGTAAATAAAATAAATCAAATTTCTCATGTAATCTATATATTATTATAAGTAAGATAATTCACCAAAAAGAAGTAACAAGAGGGACTGTCTAATATTATATTTTATTTATTGTCGACTTCTTCTATCGCATGAGTTTTTTCTTTTGAACCTCAGTACAAAGCCTTCTTTCGCTATCAAATTTGTACGTATAAAGACAGTTTGTTTTTCTTCTTAATGTTCTGCTCATATTAAAATCATACCGCCGGAATTAATGGGGCCAAAGATCGATCGAAATATCTGATGTCAATTTTTTTTTAAAAAAAAAAAGAAAAAATCTTACAAATCAAAACTACTGGGACCGTAATAAAAAAAAATTAAATATGATTATCAAGTAAGTCAAATTAAATCTAAAATTAATAAACTTACTAAATAGTTGTTCAAATATGATTTAATTTTAATAAATTTCATTTGATTTAAATTTATTTAATTATTAGTAAATTTAATAAACTTACTAATTTTTAACAGTTTTATGGATAAATATAGTTCATAAATAATTTATAAATGAATATTTATATTGAATTAATAAACTAAATACCTAGTCACTAACATTAATTTTATCTACAATTTTACATCTAAATAATTATCTGTCTCTATTAATTTTTATTTTTTACTCTCAGAATGTGTGTTTGTATATATACTTTATAAATTATTGTGTTTATCCACAAGTATCGCTCTCGATTGACCCCCACAGAGCAGCGTAAGCAGGTGTAGCGTGTCAATCAGAGGTGACGTCCACGTCAAGTGGGCCCTAGACCAGCCAATCCCCCGGAAACGGACGAGAAATGTGGCGGTTTTTTGATCTCCCAGCCCGCTGCCGCCTGCCCTCCGCGTGTTTTGACGAAGTGTGTGATGCACCGATAAACCAACCATATGGATGGACACAAATGGACGGGAAGGCCGAGCCAAGGCCCCACCCACGTTGGGACCACATGAGCGAACCAATCCACGACGCTTGAGATACCAAATTCGCTCCTTACTCCCGAGTTCTCGGCTTCTCTCGCTTCCTGGTGTGTGTCCGGCTAAAGTGATACGGACGTTGATTCCATCCTTTAGCCTGCGCTTCTTTGCTCCGCTCTCCTCTGTTGTACTTCCCCGAACCCTCTGAGCCAGTCATGGCTGCTTTCCAGCTCGGCAGACCAGGCTTCTCGCTGGCGCTACGTCTACGGCGGTCCTTCCCGCCGCATCAACGCTCCCCCGCCGTCTTCATCCGTTGCCGCCTTCAGGAGGAGGGAGGCGAGTCCAAAGGCAAGTGATTTGCTAGAGTTCTCGTTCTTTTTAATTGTCTAAAAGGTTTTTTTTGTCGTTGTTTCTCAATCTGTTCTCTTTGTCGTCGGGGAGGTGGATTCAGGGGATGAGCGGCCGGAGTCGTTGTTCGTGAAGGAACTCAAGCGAAGGGGTTTGAATCCGACCACGCTGTTGGAGGAGGGTGATGGGGGTGCGTCGATCGAGTTGTCGGAGTCGAAGGAAGAGAGCAGCGGTGGTGAGGGAAACGGTGGATCGACGAAGAGGAATGGCGTAGCGTCGGCGGAGGTCGAAAGAAAGCTTTTGGATCAAAGGGAACGGTCCATGTCTCTAAACAGCGAGGGGCTCGAGGTTTATTCCCTTTGCCTCAACGCTCTTATTACACGTTTTCGCAGGGGATATTTTTACTGCAGGAGATGGAGATTTGTGGTGTTCGTTTTTGCCATGTTTATTTATCGTTTAGATTTTACTGATTTCAATCTTTTGATCAGTTCTTATCTGAGAATTCGATGATTTCGCTGTGATTTCCTTCGATTTGCAATTTTCTTGTTATATCAGTTGTTTATCCAGAATAATATTCAACCACATGTAGGTCCAATGTTTTCCTTAGAGCTCAAGTCAGTAGATTGGATTCAGAGTTGAATTGGAATTATCATTTCGCAGAACCAACTATTTAATAAGAATGTTAGCCTACGATTGTTGCATTCAGCATCTAATTGTGCAGTGGTTATCGATTGCATCAGCTAATTCACATGAATCAAAGGCAAAGGGCTTGGTCATCGCTGGGAGATTCTATTTAGCTCATGTCTGATTGATTTTTGATGCTATTTTTGTTAGTAACTTCCATTTTGAGGTGCACTACATTCAACCTTAATTCTTTCACCCCACTCAGTTTCATTGCTACCCAGGATTAAGCTTTTGTATTTTTCTTGTATATTACATCAGCAACATAAAACTATAAGAAACCATATTGCACTTGAGGTTGTGATTACTTCAGATGAGAGAAGGAAGAAGGGAGAAGGAGAAGGAGAAGGAGAAGGAGAGGGAGAGATGAGGAAGGAAAGGAAAGAAGGGAGATGGAGGAAGTGCCATAAGGCTCATTACTTTCTGTTGAGAAGGAAAGGAAGGGAAAATACTAGAAGGAAAGAAATTACCAAATTATCTCTGTTATTGATCTGTCACCGTATAGCAATTTGTAAACATTAATAGTTTTGGAATAGAAAACTTGATTCAGTGCTCTCTGTTAGACTTACTACATTATTTACTTAATGCAGAGTTATCTGTCATTTTCTTTCTTATGCTTCCAAACTCACATCGCTCATTTCGTGTTCAGTTACTGACCTTTTCTAACCAGTTATTACCTAGTAATGATCATCCACGTGTTTACATTGCCATCAGGATGACAATATATATTTTGTACAGGGATTAATTCCAAGGGCTAAATTGCTTCTAACTATTGGTGGAACATTCTTTCTAGGCTTTTGGCCTTTGATCCTTGTCACATTTGCACTTTTTCTTGCTCTGTACATTGTAAGTGTTCATATTCCTATTCCTGATTTTCATACTTTTGTTCTGTGACTTAGAAATTTGCAAGATGGAATGTAAATCATTTGATTTCATAGTATTACTTTATATAAAGTCTAAAAATTGTTGGTGTTTAGCTATTATAATTTGCCTAATCTACAGATAACCTAAACTATAGGAGAAACCTGACCATGCACTAATACGTTAGTTCAGCAGAGAACCTAATCCAACACAATGAGGAACTAAGTGGAATTTCTCACTCTTTACTCTCTTTAACATTTATAGGCCTTGCTTGATTCAGAATTTTTTAAAAAACAATTCTTAATTCTCAGTAAGTAAAATTTTAAAATTTAATAGTTAAATAGAATAAATATTCAAAGTTAATTTTGTTCAATATTTTTATGGTTGATAGAGGTGAGTGTCAGGATAAATACTTTTTATTTTCTAGAAACTGCTAATTGAAAATTTTCAATTGCTAAATAAGATCCTACTTCTAACATGGCATCTCAATCTCAAAATTACTAGAGGTGAGGGACTAGCTTTGGTACCATGTTAGAATATTTTAATGTTACAAGAAAGAGCACAAACCCAACCCCAGATACTAAGACGCCCAAGGACAAATAGGTGAGCACTATGTAGGCATGTCTTCTTAAGCCTTAGTAATGTGACTGTTCATCCATGCTTTCTCACTTCTCGTTACTCCTTATAACATTTCTAATCTAATACTATATATGGTGATTTTTTAACTTCTTATGGACTTCTTTTTAATACATGTAAATAAACATATTAAACAGAGCGTGGCTATCACCGTGGTTAACTGGGCAAAAATTAACTTCTTGTGGGCTTCTTTTTAATGCATACGACTAATCTGATGAATACCATTCTGGTTCACTTCCAAATAGTATAGGATCCAATGTTTTTTTTAATGCAGTTTGTGAAAAAAGGTTAATGACGGTGTCAATTCCTTCTACTAAAGGAAAAGGGTGTTAATTGGCCTTCTACAAACTCTTCGAAGAATTGTCTGTTAATAACTAGGAGATAATGTAATCGGGGTCTTACCTATGAGAAGCTACTTTCTCAAGTAAAGATGATAACTGGTTGTTATAATCCAGTTAAGATGCTTGATTTTTTTTCATACTTAATGTTCTCCTGCAACCATGACAAGCTGATAAACAAGATCATTTGTTGAAACGTTTTTGTTACGATGCCTGATCTGCGTTTTGGGTTTGACCACAGTATTTAGGGCCAAGCTTCGTGCATGATACCAACAGAGCATCTGTATCGTCACCACCGTACGTAGATCCATATGCACTGCTAGAGGAAGAAAGCCTCTCACAGGTGGCTCCAAATTTGTACTGACTTCCTCTTAACATTTCAGACCAAGTTATATTATGCCTGTCTTGTTAATAGGTCCCCTTTAAATGGGGAGTCATCAGATTGCCCTCTTGTAAATCTTGAACTTTGGCTGACAAGACAAATCTTGAATCTGTATTCATATGTTGTATGTTTCAGATCATTGTTGCTCAATTCTGCTATTGAAAAACCCTAATAAATGTCTATTTTTTAATCTCTTGCAAAACTTTAGCCAATCAAAGGGGGCTGCTCTCATCTTCAGAACTGCAGTATAAACGTCAATGTCATGGAATGCTTTTGGGATATTGCAAATCAGGTAATATAAATATTTGATGAGAGTGACTTTAACTATAGGCTGGACAGTCTTTTCGACTTTAATTGCCTTTTGTCTCTGTAGGGATTGGTTCTTGAATGTCTATCATTAACAGTTCTCCAGCTTTTATTTTTTTTATTTCTTTAAGTGGCTTTTTTAAAAGATAAAACATCATTTGGAAGAGATATGACAGGTTTTTTATATTTTGTTTTTGTTCGTTTTGTACGTGTTTTAGAAAATTGGAAAACGGTTTTCCCGACCAAGCACTGGTAATCATAAGCTGGCGTTTTGACTGAATAAAAAAATTTGTTTTCGACAGAAATTCCTTTTTTTTTATTTGATATTAATGGTTGCTCCAAATTTTTTTCATTACTCATGGCTGTTGGACATGCCACTCCTAGTTGGTCTTACTCGTGAAGTGTCTCCATAAGGTGCAAGACTTTTGTTCGTTGAGTCTACAGGTTATGTTTCAATTATCGAATGATGATTGTTCTGGCACAGTAGCCTAGGTGGAGTATCAACTAAAAATGCATATCTAGAGGTTGGTTCTCCTCGTAGAGATAAGCTAAGAGCTTTGTTAAAGTTTATTCTAATTCATTAACTCAACTTCTGTGACCCTCTCTCGGTCTTTAGTTTCATCAACCGATAGCATGTTCAGCCTCCGTGTGATCATAATGTTCCATCAAATTTTTGGAGGTGGACTTCCCTTGGATCAAGCTTATCAGATGCTGTCACAAAGAGGGAAACTTGACTCTATAACTTCTTTCATCTGGTCTGGAATATCCTATATGAGGTCCTGAGATTAACATATACCTGGCTCTGGCGCTGGCTGGCTGGTGAACACCATCGCGCAGGCTTGGAACTTTTCAGTGAAGTCTCTATGATAGATGTAACATCGATTTTCGAGATGATAGAGCTGATTTCGACAATCATTTATTCAACTCTGGTGCTACTGGGTGAAGGCCGAGCACCGAAAGCTTTCTCCTGTATCGACTTGAACATTATATGGAACTGGCACGCCGATAGCCACACATTTATTTTTAGCTCTATATTTTCTACGTTTTTCAAATAATTTGTTTTGGGCAAAAATATCTAAAGGTAGCTGGTCAGCGTATTATTTTATCCCAATAATTTTCTCTTCCATTGAGACCTAGTAAATTAAATTTGCATAGATTAAAAAAAACTCAATTTTCAATTATGCTGTAGCAAATTGAACTAAAATTTATACAATATAAAATAATTTTAACTATAATACTTTAAAACAAATTTATTCCAACTTAATCGAAATTAGTATAATATTATTATTATAATTTTAATTAAAATTACTAATATGTAGAGCAATTTGATTAAAAGTATTTGTAGTATTTTTTTTTTTGTCAAAACTGTTGTACCAGTAATAGATTAGTAATTTGAATATAAAATTTAACATGAAGTATTGTTTTATTTATTTATTTTTATTGGCATGAGGTCTTCGGCCCAACTAATCCTTGGGATAGTCTACCCTACCCTATGATCTTCGGAAATGTCTTTTTTATCAGTGGAGCTAGAAGAGGCCGGAGCCCCAGCGGATCTCCACCAACCACCAAGGTAAATCAAGGAAATGCTCATAGCTCCAGTGTGTCAGCCCGCCTCCACAGTTGTGTCATCCCTGAAAGGTTGTCCAACGCTGAAGTCGTACTACATCCGTCAGGTAAATTCCTGTACAGAGAGCTACCTCCATGAATTTTTCAGAAATTCATCGTCGAACCGTGCCTCAGTAGAGGATCAAACTATGTCATCTAGTGAATACTTTCTACATCTTTACCGCTGCACCGTGCCCTTCAAGCATTGTTTTAATTTTTTATGGACATAGAATGGCTTTTGATGATAAACGTAATAAAAGATGCCCTTTTAATTTTTAAAACCCTTCCACCCAAACTGAAGGCACATTCTCATCAATCACGATAAACCATAAAATCATTAAATTTTAAAGAGATGACTAGCTAGGGTTTCTGCTAAAGAAAAACAGAGTTTCTGTTAATTCCACTTCCTTATTTACACCCATATTATGCGAGTTATATAATCTGATGAAAAGAAGTGACAGCGGTTTCTGCTAAAGCAAAAAAAAAAAAAAAAAAAGAGTAGCACCCTCTAAAAATGATCTCAGGTTATCTGGTTCCATAAGAACAGAAAGCATAGTTTATCACCAAGTGGATAATACGTTGAGATTAAGTTAAAACTTTTTTTTTTATGAAAGCCAATGCAACAGGGAAAATGTCTATCCTAACTCTAATACATACAAGTAGCCTCAATCATCGTTTAGAATTGACATGATTTAAAATCATCACTCCGATGAATTAAAATTTGCCAATTTAACGATTTCAAAAATGTCAACTCCTATGATTTACAGTTTAAAATTATTGATTATAATTCCGTTCATAATTCAAAATTATTATTATTTATTTAAAAAATATTTCAAAAATATATTTTTTTAAAAAATAAAAATTATTTAAATTTTTTTGCATTTATCTCCTCTACGATATAAGAAAACTAAAACTACTCTTGTAATTCGCTTAACTTTTTATCCATGTTATTTTTATTTATCATTCCCATAATATTATTTTGCATTAAAATTTCTATTTCATCATCTAAAAGTTACATTTTTTTTAGTTTTGATTCAATCATCAAGCAATATTTATATTTTTAAAAAGTAAAAGATAAAATAAATCATCGTTTATCTAATATATTATTTTTAAAACTAAATATTTATTTTACAACAATGGTTGACATCAAATAAGATAAAAAAAAAACTTTGAGTCTTATGTGATCATTATCATAGAATATTAAAATTCACTTCAATATTTATTTCACTAAAATCAAAAGAGATAGTAAAATAATTCTTAAGTTTATATTTGAATTTCAAACTTCAGGATTTGAATAAATATTTCATTCATTCTTTTAATAAAATTATATTTTTTATAAGTTTTAAATTACTATTAATATTTTAAATTTCAAACACATTATTTTCTAATTCATATTTTAAATTATGATCTTTATATATATTATATAAATTATTTCTATTATTTTATACAATATTAAGAGAAGAATAATCCTTTAAGA
>JBAMHZ010152659.1:0-15306 GCA_037177395.1 Alpinia galanga | reverse complement strand
ATTTCATTTTCTCGTGCATTCATTTTTATTGACCATTGTGGTCAAAGATTATATGCTCTTTCTCAAGTACAGAATGATTTTATTTTAGACTTGACAGGTTGTATCATTATATCTCAATTGAAAAATATAATTTTTAATTTTTTCAACCTGCGGGCCAACCCAAACATACCGCGGGTTGGTCCGTCTTAATCCGTAATCCATGTGAATTAATCTTTTTAGATTACGATGGACTTAAATTAATAAATTTTAATTCAACCTATTTAAATTATTTAGCGGAATGAATTAAGACCTAACCAAATTGACAACTCTACCGTTGTCACTGCACGCACTCAGAGCAACTGTAACCAACTTTAACATTCGGTTGGATTAGAGAAAGAGAGAAATCATGATCTAAAATTGCCTGTGTTTTTTGTTGAATAAAAAATTATTTTTGTTTTTATTCATAAATAAAAATATGTGGCTATAAATTTTATTGGATATCTTCACTTCTAATTATGCAAGATATTTAGTACATTATTTTAAATTTTTAATAAAATAAAATATTAACATATGCCTAGTTTGATGAATAGAGATTAATTCTTTTACTGAAACAAATACCGTGTTAATATTTTTAATCAATTTACATTTTATATAAAAGTGTCATTTATATTATTAAATCCAAAATATGTGTACACAAATTTTTTAAAAAAGATCGAAGGTTGGTTTTAAATTTATAAATTAAAAAAAAAACTACAATAGAGTAGTTGCTATTACATTTTATTTGTTAGATCAAGATTTAATTAACTCACAGATAAATCTTGTTCAAGGAACTAGACCTTTGATTCTACACACTACTCTGGTGCTCTAAATATCAAAGAAGCGAATGACCAAGACTAAAGATCTTACATTTAACATCGAAGAAGAATCAGATCTCTATAATAGGGTTGTAAAATACTAGTTGAAAGGGGGTCTTTCGCATGTAATCCTACGAAAGCTCTCTTGTACGAGGTTTCTTCGTATGAATTGGGCATGAAGATCCCTTTTGCTCATTCTAGTTTTTTTCTTTCCTTCCCTCCTCGACGACAATAAATCTCTAAGGGATAGATTACAGCAAGTAAAAGCAAAGAGTTTGAATATATTGTTTGATTGAATCACTATCTATACAAAAAAGATGAAGAAGAAAAGAATGCTCATTCAATAATTAAGAGAAAAACACATCATCTACTTGGTGGCCCAAAAATCTTGCATAATATAGCGTTTAGTTATGATGATTATGCTTCAGAAAAGCTAATTGTTGGACCTTCACTCATGATGTGTAACTGGCTTCAGTGTCTACCTCCACAGAATGCTTAGTCTCTGAATACTCCACACCACTTCTGGGAGAAGAAATTGTAGACGATGAGGAAGACCGCACATCGGGTGCTGGAGTCGTGACTGGAGGAGGATGCCTCTGCGAATCTCTTCGAAGACTTGGTGCATCCAAGGGTGGATTGTTCTGGTTGGTCTGTGGAGCAGTGGGAGGTTGAGCACCTTCCTCAGCAAGTTTTCGTAAAAGGTTCATGACTGTGGGGAGAAATCTTGTTGATAGTGTGAGAACACCGGGGAGCTGAATTAGGAAAGTATCAGATACATCGATACAATATGAACATTCATAATTTGAACTACGAGTAATTCTGACCCTAAGGTCTTTTAGCATGAGTTCGGAAACTGAAATGAAGGATGAGTTTAAGCATGAAAATGTACACTAAATGAACCTTGAAAAACAGCTAAATGGTAAGGCTCTTTACTTAATGCCTGGCTTTCGATTTTGCACATTTGTAACACGTCAGAATTCACTTACTATGCCATTCTGAAATGTGTCTGCAACATCTAGCTGCACCCATAGAGCTTTGAACACCAAGTACAGAACAAAAAGCAGCAAGAGATATAAAGGATTCCTGCTCACGAGTAAAATCAGCATGAGATAAAGAAAGAAAATTTAAGGTGTTAATTTATAGTTTGTGAGGTAGATTCAAGCAGAAGGGAAAGTAAATGGAAGCAAAGACCTCAAGAGCACCATCAGCTCATTGAAACCGAGGATTGCAATTGCAAGTATTGCCCATGGAGGAGGTAGCACACTGTTACTGCGCTTATGTGCTTCCTGAGATGAATAAAACAAATCTAACTAAACCAACTATAGTTATATTTTCTTTTTTTTTATAAAGGAAGGTGGAAAATTGCCTGCCATCTTTAATTAACTACGTGAATCTGAATTCTGAATCATGAAACATACTAAAAGTGATTCACTATGCATAATCATTTCAATGCCGTGATCAATGCGCCATGCCTTGGTTGTCTTCCTTGTTGTTTGCAGTAATTGATGCTCATCTGAGCTACTATATGAAAATGTGTGTTTATAATCTGTTTGCCCAAGTATTATGAACACAGTAATATCACTTTTAAAGGACCAAACTAAGTTCTGAGCAAGTTCAAAATTTTAAGATGATATAGAACAAGAAATGAAAGCATTAGAAATAAAGTCATGAGTTATATCTATTGAGAAAAAACTCTAAGAGACACATTTAAAGTGGTACATACATATACGTAGACGACCAATAAATACTCCAATTATGTGATGTGAAACTATAACAAAATACGTACATCAAATAAGAAAGAGAAAGATAAAAAAAGACTTGGTTAATAATAATAAAATAAGATAAAATTTATTTAAATATAGATGATGATATAGTAGGGGATAGAGCCTAATGATATAGAAGGATCCATATAGTCGACCCCACCTAGTAGGATAAGATTTGATTGTTGTTGTTGATTATTATTGTATAGAATAAGAAACATAAAGGGTGGAAAATAAAATCAACACCCATAGAAAAACATAGGTATATGTACCTGAGCAGATATTGCTTGTGTGACTGTATATTCAGTCTCTGTGCTAAATTGTCTCCACAAAGACTTGCATTGCACGGGGGTGATCAATGTGTTAGATGGAGAAACCTGAACAAAATTCCACAGATAAGTTTCCGGTCTTGCACTCTTTCATGTCATTCATTGCACACAAAGTAAATTCCACACTCACCTCTTCCCATGTGCTTGAAGCGAGTGAATCCATTGATGTTACAGTTCTTCGTCCAAGTGCGGTTGGTGCATCCATAAGTGCTGACATAAGAGTGGATTCAATCTTGTCTGGTTTCTCATCCAAACGAATGGCACACATAACAGCCAACAGTTTCAGAGCCTGCATCATGACAGTGAACATACAATCTTCAAGTCTTAGTATTTATACGGATGGTTGCTTGTCAGATGTATCCCAAAGTTTAGGGCTTTTAATGGTACAGTTCTACTGTGCAAGTCCACTTCATGGCTGATCATGTGAAGAGGCATTCTTTATGCACATATATCATAAAGCAAAGGCGTGCATGAATCTTAAGCAAACCTCTATGAGTTCACAACTCCAAGGCGCCCCTTCACATGATCAGCCATGAAAGGAGCCTGCACACTAGAACTGTCCCTTGTAGCGGATATAACTTGAAAATTTTGAAACCATTTATCTACGCAAGGTTTGGAAGTACCGATGCACGAGCATCCTTTGTGATCTTCCGCACATTTTCTTTTCCTGTCCAAACCCTAGGCATGGAATCTTTGTCATGGCTAAACACTGTTGAGAACCTGAAAATTAACACCATAGAATCTCAGAAATAGGTAACAGGAGTGAGTACTGATACGTTAAGTAGTTTATTAATTACCTATCCTTCATTCTGATTAGAACCTTGGCTGCTTCTTCTTTTGCTTTCTTTTCCACAACACTTTTCGCAAATTCCTTCAGATTTGTGATTCTCTCATCGAAAGAATCTTTTTCTAGCTCAAACCCAGATAGGGAACTGGAGAACTCTGAGAGGGCATTCTTGGTTTCGCGCTGGTAAAGATTTCTTATTGATGCCCAAGTATCATTGCCAGCAGCCTCAAATAGAGATTCCACTGGTTCAGCAAGTGCTTCTGTTAACTTGTCCTGAACAGAAACACCATAGGAAAAGGCATTTCAACACCAGAATTTGGAGAATTCAGATCACAAAGTGAAATCATTGATTGACCTCGTAGTGATTAGCCAATTCAGAGAGTTTCTGATTGCGAAGAGAATTTGCATGGGCATTGATGTCACGGTGAAGCTTCTCTCGGACTTTGGAGGCATCCCAGTCAGTGCGACTGATAGTAGCATCTGAAGGTAAAAGATCAAATTGTATAAATAAGTAAGCATTATATAGTTTCAATTACACTTTTTTTTTGTAAGGGCGTTACCTGCACTTCCTTGATCAAACTCAAACGTAGAGGACTCAATACAGTTTCGAACAGATGCTGCAAAACCTTTCCTGCTATTCAGTGAACTTTCCATATCCTTTTGAAACTTTTCCAGAGACTTTGAGCGTAAATGTCCAAGCAATGCTTGATAAGTAGGATGCACAAGCTGTGAGGGGCAACAGAGATGAACGTAATACACGAACTCATGGATTAATAGTAAGAAAATTCATTCCTTTTAAATATCACAAAAATAAAAATAATACATTCCTTTTACTAAGAAAATTCCAACTCAGCTGACAATAAGGGGATAAAATTTATATGAAGCCCCTTTTATCAAGCATCAAATAAAGGAGAATTTCCAATAACATAGGGATAAACTCTCTTGCCCTAATCTTAAAGCAAATTTATTGATCTATTTTCACTACCAGCAAGCAAGTATCACGATTCTATTTCTGCCACTAAAGAGCAGGTGTTGCGGTTCTATTTTAATCAGGTGCTTCCATTTAAAGGTGTCATAATTATATTTTAACATGGTAGTTTAAGCAAAACCATGACTCTTAAGCACTTGTTAGAATAGAATTGTGGCTCTGGAGTCAAACATGGGTATTTATTCCAATAGAAAAGATCTGATTAATCAGGAATGTATACGAGGCAAAATTATATAGTTTATTATCTCACATGCAAGGCTCTAGACTCAAGTTGCTTCCTCTTTGCAGTCCTGACACCTTCATCAAAGTAGACAGCTTCCTTGTCATATCTGCATCAGAGTTGAATGGATCAGAGATGATGAGATATTTGTTTATGTTTATCATGAAGAAGAAAATAAGAGATATAATTAGAAAATATACTCTTCTACATAAGCATCAAGAATAGCCTCAAGCTTTTTCGCAAAGCCAGCAACTGGACCAGACTGCACTGCCTCCTCTAACTCCAGCCATTTCTGAAGCACTAGTAAAATATCAGATTTTTATGCACAACTTTGAGAAAGCAACATATGTATGGAAACTTGATGATTGATGTCACCTGATCAGAGGTTAAGTGACTGAGCTTCTCGTTTGCAATCTCTTCGCAACGAACTGTTGCGACCATGACCTACGAAATACAGTTAAAGATAAACAACAAATGAAGTGTTGGGTAATAATGTCGTGTCATGTTATCAAGTATCATCTAATATTGCCAACCTTAATTTATCTAAGCAGCTGAACAAGTGTGATGTAAAACTGTACCTTATGAGCAGGAAGATCAAGATCCTTATTTTCACGCACGACCTTCCATATGTGTTGCGCACTAAAGGAAAACCCTGAAGCAGGAACAACACCTCTTCTATCACCAGCAAGTCCTCCTGGGGCAATTGAATGCACAAACCGTTGTCGAAGTTCTGCAACCTGTTACACAACAAATGCTCACAAAATAAAAATTTAGATCCTCTTTTATTTACTATAGAAATACATGAGAGCTATATTTGGATATAAGTCTTCAGTGGCAGACGTAAGATCCCGAGTTTAGGGGGACAAAATGATAGTAATTCTTTTTAAGGAAAGCATTAAAAATTTCCTGTTGTTTGGAAAGAAATTCTATAAATCTTAATTAAACAAAAGCACATTTAAAACTTAAAACCAACACCCAATATCTAGAGTACTAAGTGAGAAGTTTTTGTTGTTATCGGAAAATTGTTCATGAAAATAAAATGTTTTTAGTAAGAAGATAAAACCTTATACCTGATCATGAAATTGATCTTCCTTCTCTTCATAACTAGATAATGCAGTGACCTCAACCTGATTAAGGGAACTAAAGTTATCAGATATACAAGTCAATATGCTTTTAATCATAACAAAAATGCTTTGCAGGAAGAAACTTGCATTAAAGAATTCACTAAGAGCTGTGTCTTTTTGAGCCTCAGGCTTGGAAACACTGTCCCATATCTGATAACAATAGTAACAATAACTGTGAATGGCAACGTAGAAAAAGGAAAATCTATGATGCAGAAGATCGGACAGCATGCCTTCTGTATATCCTCTCTTAGAACAGGTTGCAAAGCTTCCAGTGGTGTCTATAATGACCGAGAAGAAAAATATTAGTATTTCTGACTACAAATTAAAAACAAATAAGAAATATGTGCAGGTCATCATACTCTTGTCTTGTCACGGATAACAAAGAGCAATGTGGTCTTGCGAGGGCTGAACAAACGCATCATGACCTATAAGAGGATTCAAAGGATAGATCACACTGGACATAATGTAGCAGCATAATCCACACAACCCAAAACATGAATAGTGGAGAAAAAAAAATTAATAAATAAGATCATTTTAAAAATATAATTTTTGTCATACAAATTGAGTTAGCAAAATATTTTAACTTAACATTATACAAATTATTTTTAAAAAAGTCAAATAGATTATATACCATGAAGTATGGACATAAAACGGCCCATGTCATATTATATTAGCATGGATTATCAGAATAAATCAACACTAGATTAGCAAAAGATACAAGATACCTGAAATACTGTTTTTAGCAAGGGTTTGTTAGCAGCTTGCTCTCGGCCGATATCGTGACACCACCTGGATAAATCAATTTTATCAGAGGAAGCGAGACTTCGTAAACTTCACAAGAACAATGCTATCCTCTCGTATAAGAGAGATTTCTAAATGAGTTGAAATGAAAGATAAAACTCAACTCACATATTTATCAAAACTATGTCAGATATTGCCAGCGCAAACAGTGCACTTTGCTTTTCAAACGCAGTATCATCCTGAAAAATAGGAACATTTGTTCACGATGAAGTGCAAAATAGCACTTATCTCTTTGAAAAAACAAAAGAAGTATACGAATGAATGAAATAATCGTAAGATGATAAATTGGAAGGAAGATTTTAAGTAGGCTGCGCCTCATATAGGATAGTTTACTAATATTTCTTCCATAACTTCAATGGAGAGAGAAGACAAATATGACCAACCCAATAGTTGGAACTAGCATTTTATATTTCGTCAATAACTAGTTATTCACATGAAAGAGGACATAAAAAATGTTTTATTTCCATGCTCAGCTATTTTCTAGACGTGTTGTTTTTTCTAGGCTGGTAACACGAATAATGAATGTGATTAGCTTGATGTAGCAAAGTGGAGAAAATTTTTTGTTTTACCCTCCTAAGGTTCAAATTGTCAAACTAGCCACCCTCCTAAAATTTCCAAACTCTTGTTGTTTCAGCCCTAACAATTAATACCATTACTTTATTTGCTAGAAAAGTGAAGTGACTTATCAACCACATCATTGTTTTGTTAGATAAATTAACATTGTTATCGGTTAAATTAGGTAGTGAGGTGACAAAATTTAGAAGACCCCAGGGATACTTTGACGATTTAGAAAGTCCAAAGAGGACATTTTGAAAAGGAGATAACTTTAGGCTGCGAGATGAAAATTCTCCTATTACAACTTGGACACTCATAGTTTTTCAAATAAATATAGAGCAATAAAAAAAATAAAAATGAAAATACAAGTTTACCTCTCCTCTTTCCCTTCCATCAGTACCTTCCAAATCCATCACAATTGTGCAAGGATCTATTCCCTGACATTTTGCTAACCATATACCTTTGGTAGTTTGGCTCCTGAAAAGAAAGTAGAAAGCGAGATATTCATCATAAATAAAGTGTTCCAATAAATGAAATCCAGTGAACCAATTTTCTCAAGCACAGGGGGGAGTATCAATACCTTCCCCGCAATGCATCCATTTCCCTGAAGTCAGTTTTGAAAAGATGATTAAGTAAAGTACTTTTCCCTGCTCAAACAGAACAATCATCAAACAGGTGTCATATGCAGAGAGGACGACAACATTGAAAACCAATCAAGATCATTTTTTGGGGGGGTATATTATGTTCCAAAAAACTAAAATGCGGCACGGGACCAAATAGATCGCCAAGGTAATCTCACCGCTGCTCTGGGGTCCCATGATGGAAACCACGGCATAGGAGAGCCCACACTCGGCGAGCCTCGTGGTCTTCATGAAATGCTCAACACCAGCATCGTTGAACTCTCCTTCTCCGTCTATGAGTTGGACCGACCGGTACTCCTCCTCGGCCATTCTCCGATCCAGAACAAATCGGCGATGAGGGGCGAACAACAAAATGCAAGGGCACTGAAAGAATCGATGAGGCAGTGTGCAACGGGAGCAGCTCGATACAGATCTCAGCAACCCTCAAACTCAGGGTGCTTTCTCTAGATCAAAATCTAGGATTCGCCAGAGGAGAGAGAGAGAGAGTGCAGCGGAGAGGAGAGAAGAAAGGCTTTCTACAACGATGTGCCAATTTTCTCGGCATTGTTGCCGTTACATAAAACTATTTATAGGTTTGTTCCATTCCACTCTCCATTTGATCATTCTTTTTCAAAAGAAAACTAACTCCATTTTAAATATTTCAATTAGTTGAATGAATGTTAAGAAATCACACAATTTTTAAGGTTGCAAGAGTTATTAAAAATATTAAATTCCTCATAAAAATATCATATAAATTTAAATTTTATTTATCTTTTAAAGTTAGTTTAATATAAAAATATTATCATATATAACTCATTTGTAAGCACCTATAAGAATCATCTTCGTTATCTATCATCCGATTTTCTTGATTCAAATATTAGACTATAATACACAAATGATCAGACGATAAATAATAAATATATTTATAAATACTCACATATAAAAAAATTATGTAGAATAATATTCCTCTACCTTTTTTAACCTATTATTTAAAATTTGTAATTCAAGAAAATGTACTCTTTCCCATTGTTTTTTCCAAATGATTGCTTATTGATAAAAAAAACTTATCAAATACCACTCTTTTTTATTTTATTTTCCTCCTCTACTTCTTTTGCTTTTTGGAAAGGTCATTTACAACTTAAAACAGACTTCTTTGAATCTATTTACATCGGAAATCCTTTTATAAATGTACAAGTCAATTTGTTGTTTGACTTTGATGTTCATTTAATTTATATAGCTGATTCTGTTTTTTAGAGAGAAAAAAAAACAGTGCTAAACACAAGAAGTTAACAAGAAGTCAATGTCAATTTGGCAAATCCATGCATGCATAACATATGGGGAAATTCTCGTCTACAAAAGTTTATTGGGAGAGACTAGGAAGGGCTTTAGGGTTTTAAAAACAAATCAAAATTCTCACAATATACTCCACGTGTCAATTGGTGTCGCACCGAGGCTACCCTCAACTGGTCATCCAGCTTTGGAAGTTTAAAGAACTACAAACCAAATGAACCCGTTTCAGAGTGTGCATAGACATTTCCAAAGTACCTCGTATCCAATTCATTTCTGATACACTTCTGAAACGCTCTAATACAAATGCAACACCAACAGAGGATGAACACTAGATCGATCAGGAAGGTCAGGCCAAAAGAATCCTAACTCACGGCTGTCGTCGCAGAGGGTCTGGAGTCTTCAGCTTTTTCATGCTCCTTGTTGAGCATCTAGAATCACCAAATGAAGTTACATCAGATGCTTGCTAGTCTTGTTCAGCTAGGAAGATTTTTATCCATTGCCAAATTTGAGTAACATGGAAGATCCTTGTTGATGGAAAAAAAAAAAAAGGTATGTGTAGTAAGTAAATACATGATGCTAAACTTAACTCACTTTGTTGTTTATCAAATTGTGAAGTGCAATAACACTCCGGATGAGAGAAGAAAGGTATATAACCAGCATCATGTCATTTGTTTTCACTGCAAAAAATTGAGGGACTCGGTGAAAATTCAAACGAAGGCAGGTTAACGACACTTCTACACTTGGTTTGCAAGGGCATTACCTGCAAATGCCTTGATCAACTCGTTCACATTAAGATTCGGAAGTAGATTGAATATGTCCTGCAAAAGAAAAGGTATTTGGACTTTTAACACAGTGAACAGGAACCTTATTGAGCCAGCATATGTTTCAGTATAGAGAAACTTCAAATAGATTGGTCGATGCATTTCTTAAGTTTTGACAAAGAAAAATGCTCGATAACCTGCAAGTTGTATAATATCTCATGATTCAGAGGTAACTTCCCATCAATGACAAGTTCTAGGTAGCCACGTATCTCATGTAACCTTGCATCAAGCCCTTTCAGTGCTGCGAGTTTGCCTGTGACCTGCATGAAATATAGCAAAGTTAGAAAATTGTAAATATCATCTTCAAGTCATGAATGCTTAAGAATTCACATTTCGAATCTTGATAACATTGCAATGAGAGGAAAACAAAACTTTCTACAGCTACAAAGAATGATAAGCACAGTGCGGAATATAACCTCAGTTGCTAGGGTGCTTATTGTTGTATCCTTGACATCTCTCAGCAAGTGCTCCACTCCTGCAAACAGAAAAATTAGGCCACAGAAGCACATTCCTAACTTTTATTTCACAAGTCGAATGTGACACCATTCAAATGGGTATTCAATTAATAACTAAGGTGAGTTAAAATATCTATAAAAAAATTGGTTGAGTTACCAATTTCCTCCACTTCATGAGCAGCAATTTCTGAAGGCACATGCACAAACACCTTCTGGCTTTTCTGTGTGGCATGCTGCAATCAAATGCACACTGAAAGTTGTTAGAACTTGATCCACATAAAAGGGCACAATATATTAAAACTCAGTATATGACACAGTCACCTCTTTGACTTCTTGAACAGCATAGTATGCTTTGGTAGGTATACCAAGCTCTTTAGGTTGCACATCGATGATTACCAAGACAGGATTTGAAACATAACTGCAGTGAGAAACACAAGGCTTGAGAGAATAAATATCAATCTGATACTGTCAATTGCCAGCTAAATGTGTGTGTTTTCTCAAAAACAGAGAAAAATGAAATTAACATCAACAGAGAAGGTTCATCACATTATAAATCACTCTGGAATGCAAAGAGAAAAAAATTTGAAAAAAAAATTGATGTAGAGCACACAAATTGCTTGCTCTTACAGAATTATTATTTCTGAGACAAATATCATCCAGTTGGTGATATTGGTGAAATAAAATGTGTAAACTTTTAATCATCTATATGCAATAATGTCCAGCTTCTTTTTTTTTTCTATTAGTACTCTTTAATGTCAAACCAACTGATTACTGTTATCTCCAATTTTGTAAGATTTATCAAAACAGAAACCAAATAAACAAATAAGATTCAAGTTTGCAAAGCAGTTATTCTAAAAAAGTACGAGTTTTTTCACTTTTTTGAAGAGATACAGAGCGAGTCAGCAGTTCTACTTCTATCAACAAGAACTAAGGAAATGTTACGTAAACGTCTAATGCTAGCTTCTAAAAAGAAGAGTTTGCAACAAAATGTAAGTATTCTTTTTTTTTTGCTAAATAAAGCATGTCAGTGATTTGACAATCTTACTCAGTAAACAAAGCGTGGATATCCAAATCATTTTCCCGCAGCTTGGGCCCTGTGCTATACCATCCTACAACATTCTCCTTGGCTACCCAAAAGGAAGATTGTCAAAGGCACAGCAAGAAATATAGTTACTCTTTCACCGGAATTCAAAGTTCCAATAGAGTAGTACCATTTATTCTCTTAAACATGGAAAACATTGACTCATGATAATTGTGATCAAGAAACCAAATACTTGAATCTCTCTCATCCTCTTCAAAAGGCACTGCATAACAACACCAAAACTTCAGCAAAATATGCTTTTAGGCTCTATTACAAAATAAGAATTGGCAAATTATTATCATCAAACCACGTTTGTCCTACCTATTTGACATGAATGAAATCTAACTGCAGAGCAACATCATTGACATTATAGCAAAAGCATACTAAAGAGTTTTACCAAAACACACAGGAAAGACCTGTTTGAAGAGCATACTAAAGAGTTTTACGAAATACAGGATAACAAATTCAGCTAATCAAGGAATTAGTTTTTGTACTCTTATGCATAGTTATTCAAATCATACGATTTGCAATTTGAATCACGTGATTGATTTAATTCTCAACCAAAACAGTTCAAACTATATGGGTGAATCGTTCGTGTCAAGAATCAGTCCGTTTTGATATGATTCCGATCTATTCAATACCAACCATCTGATTCCCAATTCTAAACTTATACATTAATCATTATATGTAATCGGGTTAATCTTGGGTTAACAAAAATCTTGTGCCACATTTTATTCAATTTATCTTCAACACTTCGCACGTAGTATTGTCTTCAACCCTTTGCTCACCAAAGTCTACTTCTTTGGCAGCATCTTGTTGTGTATGGCCCTTCATACATCAAAGGTTGCTTATTCAGCAGCAATGTCTCCTTATTTCTCAACTCTAAGGTGGCGATATGAATCAGAGTTTACCCTCTTTAGTTATATAATGCATTTTATTACTTGTGACAATCTTTTATATTAATCATAATAGCTGTTGAATAGGATATTCTTACAAATTTTAGTAGTTATTTTTTTCTGACATATTTATCTTTTGAACATAAGCCTTACAATTCACAATTCAATATGGTTCATCATTCGTAAAATCACTAAATCAATTCACAATATGAACAACAATTCAACAACCTTACTCTTAAGAATAAAGATTGTGTTGGAAATCTCTTAGTTGTTTAGATATGCCAAAGGATGTTCAGTTTTAAGAGAATTTGAATTAGATTTAAAGAACTTATGTTGCATAGTTGCACAAATCTTCAAGTATCGTCAAAGTCTAGGGAATTTACATAATTTTTTTCTTCTAAACGTCCTTATCTGTATAAAAAGGATTAATCTCATACTTCTGTGAAATGTAATTTTCTTATTCTCTCAAACTACTACTTCTCATTCACTTCTCTCATCTCCTCTCTTTTGCTAAGTTTTATTCTGGATAATTACAATAAGCACTTGGGAATTATAAAGATGGAAAGAGAAAAACTGAGAACTATGAGAAGATTTCCATATATAATAATTCCTCATAATCGTCATCATCTATTTGTTCCAACAATTTAGCATTGTCTAATTGAATTTCGTCCCTTTGCTGAGATCTATACAAGACTATACCCAGTTCATCGTCTACCAAACTTGCAATCCCAGTGTTTTTAAGATTTAGGTAGCCTTTTATTTTACTTAACTAGAATAGATGGATCATCCAACAAAACAACAAGAAACGGACCACCAAGAAGTTGGGAATATTGCTTCATTCAGTATAGATCTAAATCGTTCATCTTACATTTAAGAAAACAAATCAAATTAATTCAATTACCACGACAAAAAAGGCTACAGAAACAATCCAATTATACTGAAGCACTTATACCATATCTCTACTTTGTCATTATCAACACAAGAAAAAAAAAACAAGGCGATAAAGAACTTATACACATAGAGAACTCCCCACATCAAAAAGTAAGAATCTATAATCTAACTCAGAAAGTACTGCCATGAGATCAGGAAGGTAGGAGAGGGTGGTGGATCAAAACGATGCGGCCTAACCTGCGTAGGAATTGGTGACGTCGACCGTGCCCTTGGAAGAGGATCCAAGTAGGACGCCGACGACGCGCTTGCGGGTGTCGCGGGCGACGCGGTTGTAGTTGTCGACGATACTGAGCAGCACGAGAGGATGCACGATGACCTTCTCCACCGCCCTCCCGGACATCTGTTGCGCCTTCACCACATCCATCTTACCACCGTAGGCCACCACCTTGGGGCGTCCTCCACTCCGCTAGGGTTCTTGCCGCAGGCTGTGCCTTCTTTTCCACGAAAGAGAAGGGGAACTGTAGAAGAGATTAATGTTTTAAAAGCAAATCAGTAACAAACGGAAACGTAAAAAGGGAAAATTCCTATTTTACATTTTCACCCTCCATCATTTCACTTATGTTTAAATTGTCCCTTCCCTTAATTTCATCTTCTTGGTTTTGGTTTTAATTTTGTACCATAGTAAACAATGACCCATAGGGCAAAATGATGAATCTCCACCGTTTTAAGGCTCTAGACAATTATTTCAGAGATCTTAAATTAAAAAAATATATTTAAGATTAACTTTTAGACCTATAAAATAGGGCCCTAGGCATAGGTCTTATGGTCTATGCCTTGAGCCGGCCCCTGTCTCCACCTTTCACAAGAGGAGTCGAGTCATCTTTTTACGAAACTCGAGACCAATTGAATGAATAGGGCGGTAAACAAACCAAGCATTCGTGAATAAATTTAATGTTCAATTCAATAAGAGTTTTTTTATATTCATTCAATATATATCAAAGTTAATTAATAAATAACTTTAAACAGCTTTTTCATATTCATGAATAATATTCGGGATTCATGTGATTAAATTCATTTAAAAATTATTTTTAAATTTATTCAATTTTATTTATAAATGAGGATTAAAATTATAAAATTTTAAATAAACAAACAAGTTTTACTTAAAAGTTTAATAATGTTTAAACTCGCTAGATTTAAATAAATTTAATTCGAAGCTCGATATTTATAAAATAAGCTAAGCTCAATTTAAGCTCAAGCCAAGCCAAGTTCAATCTTATAAATAAATAAAAAACCAAGCCAAATTTTAATATGTTTTTCAATAGTTTGATTAATTTTAGTTTGATTAATTTTAGACTTAACTTGGCTAGACTTAATTAATTATCTTATCAAATAAGTTTGAACACGGTAAAATTTAACTTGGCTTGACTCGTTTATAGCCCTAGAATGATCAGGCTAAAAAAAAAAGTGAAACTGCTACATTAGCGGCCCTCCATCGCTGCCCCTACGAGTGGAGAGGAATAAATTAGGAACTCAGGGCGGTCAGTACAGAAATGCAGAGTCATCGGTAGCCTGATGGTGAAACCCAGGAATCAATCCCTTGATCTTTCGAATTTTAATACAGTTATATTGGTCGTCCGAGCAAGTCCTGGAACTAATGATCAGGCTAAAAAAGTTAGTAAAGATGAAGGATAAAAAAGAGAGAGAATATATATTTTGAGAAAGTATTTTTGTCGACTAAAATGCCTTTAAAATATATTTTGCATTTGTCATGGATTAGTAAGAAAAGTTTCATTTCACTTTAAAATATATTGATTTTAGTGACCTAATGGAGGCCGTTTAAGGCCCAATAAGTAAG
>JBAMHZ010152549.1:0-15306 GCA_037177395.1 Alpinia galanga | reverse complement strand
ACGACCAGAATTGAGAAGCTCGAACATCTAACATACAATGAAGAGGAAAAAACAGAAAAGGAAAAAAAAAGGACTAGTCATCAATTTAGCCCAAGTTTTGTAACGACCACCTGTGTTTGTCTATTTATGGACGGACAATTTTGGTCCAAACTCCATGGAGAGTTCGCTGCTCTTCCAGATTTTACTGAGGTCAATGAGGGTATAAATTAAGCCTAACTATAAAGCACCAACTTGACAATAGACACCTAAACTCATGGGTTCTTAAATAATTGATCTGAAACAGTATAACCATGATTGCTGGGAAAAACATATTGAAGAATCAATCACTAGCTTACACATACATATCCACCATATCCAGTCGACCTAGTCGTCATCGTCCCTCTCGGATGAAGTTCTACTTCAACCTGGTGTACTCATCCGCAGATCAAGTTATATTGACCCCATGTATTTTGAGCCAGTTGATCCAAAGTTTGTATTGTGATATTTGTCGACTAAAAACAACAAACAAGCAAACAAACAAACAAAAAACATTGACTATCAATTACCCCAACACTAAAAGCGTGCAAAGAAAAATATAAGATTTTGATCCTCTTCTAGAGTTTCATAAATGAAATAACTTTTTTTTTTTTTGTTTGCTTCCCTTAAGAAACAAGTTGGGGGCGACAAAATCCCAACTCTACATCCATCAAATGATTGAAAACCATTGAGCATTTGCAGAGGAAAAGGCAAAGTAAAACTAGATAAAGGCAGTCCGGCCTCCTCTTTTGGTGTGCCTATCATAGGTGGCGTTGAATTTATCAACCAGATCATTCAAGGTGCTGCACAAATCCCAAAAAAAAATGTTGCACAATAATGTTAGTATTCGCTATTTTCCTAATATGTAAAGAAGCATTTTGTGAATACGGTTAGGAAGTTCTCTGGACGATATTTCAAAACAGATTTCGTACCTGGAACAATTGGTCAACATGGCAAGGTATGCTACAAGAAGAGTGTCATTGTATTCCTACAAAAGAATGAAGTTTTTTAGTAACTCGAACACTGGGATACCTGGAAATAAAATGTTTGGTCAAATGGCAAAAAAATGGGGATCTCCAGCTTCTGGATGAACGCAATGAAAGAATGAGCCAAAATGAGAAGAAAACAAATCAGGAGAGTCAAGGGCATTTAACTGACCATCAAGAAATCATCCTGAAACTTCTCTGATTCCATGGCTGGCAGTCTTCTCAGAAGACTCGAGACTTGTCTGAGAATTGAGTTATCTAGAGGGATTTCACCTGAGTGTCATCATACAGTCAACGATTAGCAACTCAGATAATATGATGCATATAAAATCTAAAAGGTGAAGGCACAGCTGCTGTCAGCCTACAATCAACAATTAGCTACTCATACAATAGGGTGTATATACAATCTAAAAAGTAAAGGAACCAGCAATTTCACAAGCTAAATCTCTCGTATGTTTGTTTCCTCTAGTTGGAATGAACAATGATTTTAAAAAGCAAAGAACACAAGTTATACACAGCATAAGCCATATGGTAGAGCTACATTTGACTTTTAAATGGTACAAAGTCATTTCAATGCTTTATTAAAACCGCATGAAACAATACAATGGCCCTGGTATGATCCAACTTAGATACTGCAAGATGGCATACAATCATCTGTTAATCAATTCTTTAAAATAATTTATATTTTAAAACACACCATAATCCTTCCAGAATAGCACCAACTAGCAAAAACTATCCAGCAGTTTGATGAAAGTGAACATCCAAATGCTCAACAGCCAATGCTGAGTAGGTTCTTCACTGGTACAAAAGGGTACGATTAATTGATGCTGCACCAAGATGGATAAACTCACAAAGAGAAAATCAAATTCATCAGATAATATAAAATTTGATTAGTTGGAAGATCCAATAAGGATAAGTTTCGGATCTCTTTTAAAGGCCCTAATAAAAAAAATCAACTTTTCCTAAAATAACTTTATCAAACATGCACCTACTTCCAAATAGTTTATTCGCTAATATACAACAACAATAACTAAGCCTTATCCCATTAGGTGAAATTGGTTATATAGATACTCTTTAAGTCATTAGACTCTATCCCCTACTATATCAATTTATTCACTACCATAAGAACTAAAAATTACCTAATTTGCTAATAAAACCCCAACTTTTAAAACGTCCTAATCTCAAACATCCAATTTGAAATTTCAAATTTAAACTGCATCATGGATGAGATGCAATATTTAAGATCAACAGAATATGGCTAGCAAAAAAGGATGCCATAAATAAGAGAAATCAGTAACATACTCATAGTAGTAGTATCCATAGCACAACACATGGCAACAGAAGAGATAACTCAATGCAGGGGAAGGGTGCTTGGCACTCTCAACAGCAGATAGATGACATCCTACATCTGTGATAGAGGGAATATGTTTCCCAAGAAAGATGGAGAAGACTAGCTACTGCTACGTTTAACAAGCAGCTGATTCCTAAAGGAAACCACTATATTGAAGACACCATACATAATTTTGTCTTATTTCTTTATGTTACTGCACACATTCATACAATCACATAAAGCACTTTCAAATTTCATAAGTAAATGTGTCACAATGGAAAAGAAAGAAGTTCAATTAAATCTTTAGATGGAAACCACAGCCTATTAGTATACAAGTATTTTGCCTTACCACTATAGAGTTTGATTTGTATAGTATGCGCATACATTTTCTTCTTATTAGCTAAAATCATGCTAACCCAATTATTAGTCTTGATAATTAAGTTTAGATCAGTTCAAACAAAAAAGAACAGATGAATTGATCTTACTCAGATTAGGATTTGGGCAGTTTTAATTAGATTTAGTTTAGTTAATCATGAATTCGCCTTAGGCTTAAGTTTGAGGGAAGATAAAATTTCCACATATGATTTAGAAAAGGCTCAAGGCAAGGTTAATTGAGGTCAAATTCACTTCCCATATAGCTTGGATCAATATTGGTTCCAAAAGAACTCTGATTGCACAAAATAAATATGAATTAATCCAAATAAAAAAGACTGGAGTCAGGTTACACTAGCCGATACTATAAATCGAAAAGCATTGGCAGTCTGGCTAGATGGCTTTAAAAAATGCTTTTAATGCCAACCTTAGGAGGAATGGGATAGCTCTGAATTTCTGGACTAGGTTGGTGTGGCCTACATGATCAGGACTACAGTATACAATCAAAATAATATATACATAGGAGACAGAAGATATGGATCAATTAATATGTCTTGAGTATACCATATTAAGGCTTCAATCAGAGAGTTGCGCAGCATCATGCAAACATGCTTTTTTTTAAAACAAAAAATCATGAACAAAGGGAAAAATCAATTTCTAATGAAATTATTGGCAACAGTTAATGCATGACCACCACCAACAACAACAAAACAAAGCAATAAAAGAGTGCCTACACTTTTCTTCTCAGCAGCGTCTTCTCCTTGGCCTGTCCCTCAATGTTATAGATATTATGATGGGAAGAGATCTAGGTCGTTGGATAAGCGTATATATGCTAGCATAGCAAAGAGCCATTTGGAACTACCTTCTGAATTGATATTCGGTCTATACAAATGATCACATTATTATCAACTCCAATCCTCCCTAGTGTCACAAGTCTTTTATAATTTGCCTCAATCATCCTTTATTTAACTAATCTCACCAAAGCAAATTATTATCATAATCAAATATTTATAAAGTTCAAATTCAAGTTGGACAGACAATGATGCACACACAGGTACCAAGAAACAGCTGGATTACAATGCAACATAGATAATCAGTATGTTGACATCCATGTAAGTTAGTACTCACTACTCAGTACATTTTCTAGATTTAGTTCTAGAGAAAAATAAGCAATAAGATATTCAATTATCCATGTGTAGAAGTAGCTACATCAGCATAATAAGAAGTCAATATAAACATGTGACAGTCATATGGAATAATCATGCAATCAGATATGGTAGACAGATCTGAAAAGTAGATGTAAAACAGTGAGCCTACCCTTTTGCATAGCAACAAGATACTGATGAATGATTCTGATCCTGCTATTCAGCATTTTAATGGCACTGTGTATGCCAGTAAGATGAGCAGCCACTGTTACAGGTACATGTATTTGTTAGTTCCCATTTTGTAATGAATATAATATTGTTCACAAGCTTAAAAAAAACAGCAATATGCCATCTTTAATGCAAAATGACAAAAAGAGGCTCACATTGAGTTGCAGCAGATCCACCATCAGATGGTTTTAGATGTGCCACATGGTCCACTGAAATTCTCTCTGCTTCAACAGTCTTAAATGGGGAAAAAATTATATTTAGCTTATTACACTAGTTAACATCCTAAATACAATTTGATGACTAGAAAAATGAATAGCACCTCTATAGTGTAACTTGATCTAACAAATATGAGCTGTGGGATTCCATCAATAATGTGCAACTCTGGTAAGATGATCACAAATAGCAGTTGCAAGAAATGTTGATTGTTAGTCATACCTTAAGCAATGAATTGAAAATCAAGATCATCAAAAACAAATAAAATGGACCATAACTTGTGTATGCAACTAAGCATGCCAAGTTAATTTGCGCATTAAAGGTTAGTGTGTAGTAAGCCATGAATTTCACCAATATCACAAGCATACATGAATGGAAATTATACCATTGTGCCAACTAGAATTGGATATTATATAGCATACCCTAGTGAGCTGTGTGGAATATTTCAACAGATAGTGTCTCATGCTACATCATCATTACATCAATTTAGATACAAAACCATCATGTTAGCATGAGCAAGCCATAGTGTCAATTCAAGAAAGTGAACCATGTTCCCTGCCCTAGGTGCCAATGAACTTTGACAAAGTTCCAATTTACACAGATTACTGCTAAATAATATGGAAGGTTCCCTTCACCAATAGCTTCAAGGATAATCCAAGCACATATAGAATTTGCTGCAACCTAATAGATCAAAGAGAATTACTTAAGTTGCCCAAGACTACCATGATCCATAAGTGACCAAATTACTGTGAATTAAAGGACATGTTCTACAATGTCAAATGCCTTAGACTAATGCACATCTGAGAATTTAGCTCAACATATGTGGGGAATCAAGAAAATACAGATGAACTTCTATTTGCAAAAAAACACAAAATATCAAGAAACTATACATAAGGGAATCCCCCAAAAACACTATAACTCATTCCTCCAAGACTAGCAAGATGGAGGCAGCATATCCAAGGGCAATAATGAGTGGGCATGGAAAGAAGGTGACAAAGTCAACAAAGAAGGAGAACATGGCCTTGGCATTAGACTAAAGTGGGTGGATGCGCCATGCCTAGAGTTGTAAATGGACTGGACATTAGTGAACATGTTCGGTGTTTAGTTTGATAAAAGCTCATTCTATTCAATTGTAAAATACACACACTAGTGAGCTCAGTTCATTATGTTCATAAACAAAGCTTGTGAGCAGTTTATGAATAAACTTATTTATTAACTTGTGCAAAACTTAATTCTAATTAATTTCTCAAATTTTATTAAAAAAACATTAAAAAATATAGTAATTTATAATTTTTTTTACAATTTTAAATTATTCATAATATGTCAAAAATAAGAAAATAACATGTGTAATGCATTCAATCAATGGCTAACCTAAATTATAAGGACAATGTAGTTAGTTGAGCTTGATTAAAAACTCGAGCTTGTTAAGATTTATAATGAACAACCTTCAACAAGCTCAATAAGAAAAATGGAAAAGCTTGAACGTGATCCAACTGTTCAATCTCGACTAGACTCACTCGTCTACACTGCTAGTCTTCACCTCTTGAATTGTGCAATAAGTGTTGTTGAGTTAACCACATATATTCATAGTGGGGCTTCCAAAATAAAGGTAGAGTTTTCCTCTTCCTAATGTTATGCTTCTGTTGTGGTCTCCAAACAGGTCATCATATGACTTCAACAAAGCTATTTGAGAAGTTGTAGTGAGCCACTATAAGTATCTCTGGTACATTAAAATGGGTCAACTGACGGCTATGGTACTAGTTGTTAAGGACACACAAGCTAATAAGATTTGATACCAATGATAAGTAGTGTTTGTGTATGGAAAGAAGAGCCTAAAATCTCCTTGGATTTATTGGGAGAAGAGAACTCAGATCTTCATGGAAGAGGATAAAAGTGAGAGAAATTGTTTGGACTAACTTGCTTGATATTAATATTGTAAGAATATTACAAATAAAGTTCATCTCTCTTTCCTCTAACTCTTACAAAATATCCTCATTATGCACCAACTCTCTGTACAACTCTTTAAATTGAAACCAATTGCAATTATAAAAAATATATATAATTAAGACTAAATCAAATGGAAGCATTATGCAAAGTCCACATTGATTGCTGAAATGGCAAGAAGAAACTAATATGACCATTAATTTCTAATGAATTCTGCAAAATTGTAAGAGCACATTCACATACCACTTTCATAGATAGTAACTGGAAGATCCTTCTGAGAATGGTTTATCACAGGATTTAGAAGAACATAAACTGGACTCTCGTTAATATCCATCAACTGCTTAACAAAAGATGTCACATAAGAAATAAAAATTAGAAAGATAGAGCAATAACTAGATCCTCATTAAAGTACTCAGAAAATGTGCAAGTGAAACATCTAACAGAAGCATCGCAAAACCAAACCAAGACAAGGAAAGCATCTTACAAAAAAACCATAGAGAGAGACAATTTGAAGTAAAGAATAACTTTCTAGTGAAATTTTCAATTTCGTAAAGATAATAAGTTCATTAAATTTGTTCGTTAAGACATTAACCTTTTCAAAATCATTTACATGTAAATACCAATTGCCAGTCTCATATCAATTTTTCTCATAATTTACACTACAGATGGACAAACCTTGCGAACCTAAAATAATAGAAAATTTCATAGAATAAGATAGGGATGATTACTTTAGCAGTGTTAGAACATACGGCAGTTTATTTAGTAGAGGCTATATGATTGAAAGTTGGGAAATCAAACAGGCAAATCTTATATCAATCTTTTGCATAATTTACATTACAAATAGACAAAACTTGTTGAAATAACAGAAAATGTCACAGAATTAGATAGGGAAGATTATTTTAGCAGTCTTATTAAAATACAGTAGTTTAAGTAGTAAAGGCTATATGGTTGAAATGTTAGGAAATCAAATTGCATCCCTGTATAAATTTTTTTTGGGAAAAAAACGAAAGAACGGCTCTATAATCCAGGTCATTGTGTTGTCACATCCACAAAAATGAGCTAGAGATGTACACACTGATAACCAAAGATAAGTTGCAGTTTTCTGATCAAGAATAATGGGCACAGATAAATTAATTGAGCCAACGTTAAATAAGCCATATAACTATCCTAGAATAAGAAAATAACCAAATAGAACCATGAAATGAAATTGAGATCTATAATGAGAATGTCAAACTTACAGCTTTATGGATCTGCAGATCTGATTCTTGTGCCTCGCTACCCGTTGAATACCAACCCAGTATATAGAAGTTAGGAAATACCTTCTTATCTGCACCGGAATAAATCATAAGTCACTCAAATAACAAGAAACAACGAAACCCTAGAGCGGGATCAACGAGATCCAACACCGTCAACGAGCTAGAACGCCAGAAACAGAAGTGGTCAGGGAAACAGGGAGTCGGGGTTTGATTACAGAGCTCTTGCTTCTTCACGAGGAAGGAGCGGTCCAGGGAGTGGGTAAGGGGGTCGTAGAGGAGCTCGAAGCTGTTGAAGATCTCAACAGTTCGGCCTCTCTGGACTCCGATAACGCATCCGAATACGCGGACCGCAGTCGCAGCACCTCCGCTGCCGCCGCCATCATCAGCGTGATGCGTCTGGGCCTTGAAGCGGGTGTGGTGATCCGAGATGTTGACGATCACCAGCGGGTGGAGCTTGAAGGTCAGCCCGCTGCCCGCCGACGAGGACGCCATCGCTGCGCCGCCCCGCTCTTCGACGCTGCTGCCGCGAGAGTCGAAGAGAGAACACGATCCTCTGCCCTCCTCACTGTTCTTTTCTCCTCTATTAAAAGTTCGTTCCAACTTTTCTTTACCAATTTATCTTTTATTTTATTTTATTTTATCAAATTCCTTCAAAATCATATTAAAAATTCAACTTAAGGCATGATATTTTTTTCATTAAAATTAATTTTAAATATATAAAATTTTAGCCATGCAAATTGTATTGAATAAGTATATTAAAAAATTATTTTACTAAAAAAAAGAGGAATTTAAAATATAAAAAAAACAAGGATAAACAATATTAAAATACTCTAAAATTAAATGTTAATCCACTATTGGACCTCGCGGCGCTCCAGTAGTCGGCCGTCAGCGATGCTCCGCCAGTGCTCCGGCGGCCTATACCAACCTGTAGCACACAGCTTGTGGTCGATGCACACCGTCTGAACAACCAATAACGGTTTGTTGCGCTGGTTTTGGATTCAAACAATCCAATCCTTCTCGAGCTACGAATCCTTTGTTCCGAAAGGATGAATTGTGAAGCAATTGTTAAACTTTTTTACTGGCTCAGATGAACTCGACCTGCGTCCGATTTCCAAAGTTGGTCCATTTTCTTGAGAGAAAACAGCATCTGTAAATAAACTTTGATGTCTGTTTTTTTTTCTTTCCCTTTCTTTGAAAGGATAATTAATTGGTGGGTATTTCTTGAGACTGATTGTTGCATGCCCATGATTAAATTCGTGACGAGCTGTTTGTCACGGTTGAAATGTGCGAAACTTGTAGCAGCGAAGAGAGAGAATAGGGAAAGATCAAAGATGTGGTTTTTCTGTGAACAGTGGCGTTTTTATTCTGTTTCTGGTACTCTTTAGCTCTTTGTACGTGGAGAGAGAAAGCAAGGACAGGAAGGGGCGCAAGATTTAGGGCAATGGGAGACCTGCGATTCATCGCTTCCGCCGGTCCGCTCTGAAAACCCTAGTTTGGTCGCGATGCATTTTTCTCCCAGGTATGGAACTTGTTGGCTTTCTTTGTTCTTGGCCTGGGACTTTGGATCGATTTGCATTTCTGATAGATCGATCTAACAAAACTGAAGAGGGATTGTGGGGGATGGGCGTGTTTTGTTGGAAACTTCAATCTTTCGTTCTTGTTCCTGTTTCTGTAGATTTCGTGCCTGCTTTCACATCCGTTATTTTTGCAGAACTATGATCTGAGAATTTGGAATTCTTTTTTATCGCTTGCTTTGTGGTGCACTTATCTCCTCTAAATCGTATGCAAATATGAAATCCGAAGGTGCTTCTTGTGTTTGGTTGCATGATCAGATTTTTACTTGAAAAGATTTCTTATCTGATTGCATTGTCAAAAAAATTTATCTGACTCGGTATGCACAATGAATGTTTAGATTCAGTTTGAAGAAATAGAAACTTAAAGCGATGCAAACTTCCTTGAATAGCATCCATTGTCTAGTCCTATCCATTCAAGAAGGCATTTTGTTTGTTTGTGATCGAGAAATGTAAACATACTTTACAGATACTGAAACTAGGGTTCATAAAACTTATCTGTCTTGTTTTAACTTAGATTGTACGCAACTTAAGTTCATTTTCACCAAGGTGGAACAAATCAGTACATCTGTACCAGGCTAAATCATGGAGCGATGCTCTTATTGATATAAGCATTTCGGAACAATCTACTATCAAGATTGCAATGATTAACTTGTTCCTGGATGAATTGTTAAGCTAAAGCTTGTCTTTTACAGCAGTTTTATCTTGTAAAAAGATAAAACAAGATAAAACTGCTGCAAAAGAAACAAATATAAGTGTTGATTCAAGTTATTAGAACTGGGAAGATATCTTAAAGAAACAAATTTAATCTTGTCTCCATGTTTTAAACTCAGCTATTCATTGTGTGATGGTGTTCATGAATGGTACTATCTATGGCAATTATTTCCCTGTAATTATGTGCCTTCTGCCTTATTTTGCTAACTTCATCACTTTAATTTGCTAACTTTCAGGAATGTTGTTGCCTGAGTTTAATGGACTAATGTTCTATTAGTCCCAGTGAAGGCAATGCAATTTTACATGATCACTTGATATTATGACTTCCCCTTAGTTAGGAATGGGCTATAGTCATCATCTGGGAGGAAGTTCAATAAACTATTCACAATATGAGTGTTTACAAAAGGAAAAGTTGCTCCATGAGATGATTACCGATGTTGATTCCGACAACTTTGATCTTGCTGAAGTTGGCCATGAGCATATTACGATTGGAAGTCAAACATGCAGTGTCCCATATGAGCTATATGATCTTCCTGATTTGAAAGGAGTACTCTCTTTGGAAACATGGAATCACCAGTTAGATGAAGATGAAAGGTTTTTTCTGGCAACTTTTCTTCCAGACATGGACCAAGAGACGTTTTGGCTTACAGTAAAAGAATTGCTCGCAGGCGATGAAATGTCATTCGGAAGCCCACTCCAGAAGTTCTACGCAGGAATGAAGGGAGGACTTTATTCTCCACAAGTTACCTATTTGAGAGAATGCCTAGTTTTCCTACAGAAGAATGAATACTACCATGGCATTCGATCATATCATGAGAACATGCTTCAAGCATTTTCAGAAATGAAGAAATTATGGGATAGATGTCGGCGAAACCTCACTGTTGAAGAAAGAATTCACATTTGGAAGAACAGGAGGGAGAACAAGCCTAGGTTCTTGGTTGATTTAAATGCATTTCCAGATGAAGACATATTAAACAAGTGCGACAAAAGTGTTGAAAGTTTACCATTGTCGAAGAAGGCCCACTGTGTTAATGAAGGACATTCCTCAACAATTCTTTTGAATGGTTTAGTTTGTAACACTAACCGAAAAGGAAAGGGAGTGTTGAAGTTAAAGCCAATCCTGACAAACCCAGTGCAAAGTCAGGTCATGGAACAATCACCAGAAAAGCTGGAGCAGCCATCCAAGAGGATGCCAAAAGGCGTTCTGAAAATAAAGTGTAAATATGATTGTCATGATCAGGAGATGCCAAGAGTAAACCTGGAACAAATATCTGCATCAGACAATTGTGCACCTAATTTCTCATCTCAACAATTTACTTTGAAGAAGGATGAAGTTGATATCAGTGAGAAGTCACCCATTTTGTGTCAGATAAATAGAGACGGAAGCACCTTTAGAAGCCCAGAGATTATACATGGTGGTAAAAGACAGGAAATTCCATATGCTTATACCAAGTTTTCCGAGATCTCCAAAAAGGAACCAAAAATGAGGAACTATGTGATGCAAGAGGATCTGGATATATGTAGAAAACAACACCTCTTGAGGATTGATCAGAATTTGAGCAATTATGCTCTAGATGTCGGTTGCAGTGGGGACTGTCAAAATATGACCAAAAAAACCTCGGCCATCTTAAAGACTCAACAAAATATACCAATTGAAGTACATTCTGGTGGAACAAAGAAATGTCACCACCAGCTTGAAGTTGAAAATCATAAAGAAACAAGGCTAAATACCACAACTACCGGAGAAGGTTTATTGATCTCAGATGTTCGTAGCGACCAGCATGTGATTCGGAAGAGCCCTTCTGAACATTTGGGGAATGGATCTAAAATTGATAGAACTAATGTAGCAGTATCAGGAGCTGAAAAGTGCCCTATATTTCCTATTACATACAAGAGGAAGAAACCATACAAAAAGCTCAACCTAAAGGACACTCTCAAGCAGCAACCACAGGAACCAGTTGCGGTTTGCTTGGATTCAAGCACTCCGAGTGGAGCAGTGAAACCAAAACCGATGGCAATTAAGATCAAGTTCCGAGGCTTGACAGGTCAGAGTGGTTAATGATAACAACCGGCATCGCTTCTGATTGGCATTAGCCTGTGTAAACGTAATGACTGAGAATCTTTATCCATCATCTGCAAATCAATGAATGATAGAGCCTCCCGACTCGCCATTTGAACTGATTTCATGTTGGTTGCCAAAGGAACAGTCAGCAATTACCAACTGCTACGTTCAGGTCTTGATATGCTTCTAAACTTTTTTGTTCTACAAATTCACCCCTTTCTTCTCTTGGGCTGGATGAAATGTATATTGTTCTGCAAGCTACATCCTGATTTGGATGAAGCACTGAAATTTCCTCACACTTTTCACTAGTTCGACAAGTTTCACTTGTAATTCAAATGTATGTATTGATACGAGTAATGTTCATTCCAACTGGTTGGTTAATTGGTCGAGCTCATTTCACACTGTGCTGCATGTATTGTTAAACCGCGGAAGTTCAGCAAGTGATTCAAATATGTTGTTTCAGTGTTTCTTGGTCAAAGGTTCTTTTGTTATGATCATTTTAAGCTTCCATTTGGTTTCAAACTGAGATGAACATGCAACATGCTCGACTTGCTTGTGGTAGTTTCATTGGTTTAAGTATCAACTCTGTTTATTTCAAGAAGAAAAATATCATACAGTTCGTTCTCGTGGTCAAGCTTTTCAAAAATTATAGTGTTAAATCTTTTATAACTCATTGCACTGTCCCTCTAGTTTGTTTTAGGGGTGCTGTTTGAATGCAGCAACGCCGCTGACTCCACATTCATGGTGGTGGCACACTGTGCATACGTTGTGTAGCAAGGGCTGTGCATATGTTGCGCAGCTGAGACATTCTTGTAAGGAGATGAAAGGTCTTCTATCGTTTTTCGTCCAAGCTATAAGAATAACAGAGGGAGGAGGGATAGACAGAGGTGTGCAAGAGGAGCATCCAAGCATCAGGATTTGGCTTGTGAACACTTGGAAGACTTTTCACTCGTAATTGTCTTTCAGACAGCAGGTCCCAGGATCGTAAGATCTTGTTCCCAATTATCGGCGACAACAAAGTTCGAAGAAATCAACAAACTGCACTGTAAAAGTTTTGCAAATTTATTTTCATTGGTATCAGAGCAGATGAAGTTTGTATGAATTTGTATTTTTTGTTGATTTCTCTGTTTATAACATTCTCTGCAAAAGAAAATATTCTTTGCAGAGAAGATAAACAGTGTTTTTATTGCGTTAGTGCTCAAATGAGGAATATACAATGCTAGAGTAAAGTGACACCGGTATCCGAGCACAACGGGTTTGGTTCCTCATCGCAAGTGTGAGAATGCCCGATCACAGAGTGCTCAGGCATGCACGCACGAGCATGTGTTAACTGAGCATAGTGCTCGACACCTCATCGCGAGTAGTGAGGAATGCATGCCCGTCCATGAGCACCCGCCTGTGCATGCGTGCAAGGCCTACCGACGGTGCTCGACACCACGATCAGGCACAAGGTGGGCGTGACGGTCATCCGTCCCTTTGGTGACAGGTGTCCGCCTTAGAACCTCACGCCAGCACACTTGCCTGCCTGCGCTTGCCCGCCCACGTGCGCCCTCCCATGTGCGTGGTCTCCGAGCACACCACGCGCGCGAGACCCTGCCGACGGTGCTTGGCACTGCAATCAGGTGCGCGATGGGCAATCCCGAGCAATGGTGCTCGGGTGACATTTCCCGAGCACCATTTTGGGGTACGCAGTGGACAATCCCAAGCATGGGTTTCTCCTGGTGTTCAGGCGCCGAACACGCACCAAGTACAGACTGCTCGGGTGCGGATTATCTGCATGGAGCACCCACCATGAGCACAAGGTGCTCGGGTGTGCTGCGGTAGAGCATGGGGTGCTCATCATGTAGTTTAGGCAAAATGTAGTCGAGCATGAGGTGCTAGGCTCACGGCGGAAGAGCTAAGCCCAAGCACGCACTTCTCGGCACCGTAGCAAATACGGTACTCGCTGCGATGAGGAACTCGATTGAGGAGTTGTGGTGCTCGAGAGACACCTATTAGTACTCGTCCAGAGCACTAAATGTTTGGGGGGGGCACATTATGATGCTCGACTATGGCTTATAGAGCTTGCATCAAAGTTGACAATGGTCAATGTAATGAATAACTTGAATATCGAGTAGTTGTTGGAACAACTTGTACTTGGATAAACAGCTCAAATAGGTTTTGTAAACTATGGTTAATTAGTGGATCGGAATGTTAAGAAAACAGAACACCACATATGGTGCCAGGGTACTTGGGGTACTTGGAATAAATCATGTGATGTTCAGGTTCTCATAAAACACTGCCAAGCAGAGTCTCCAAAGTACCAGTCGATTGTGTTGGTTTTATGCCTGTATAAATTAAATTAAGCCGATTTTGTATTGGTGTCGATTTTGTATTGACTTAATTAATTTTAATTTTTAGATGACATGAATAATTACCACGATGACTCATCGTGATGTGTTACGAAACAAGTATAGGGAAGTTATCTAAGGGATAGAGTATATCCCTGCTTATGGAGTCGGGAGACACATGGGAAGACTGGAAAGACTATTCTAGAGACTCGAGATGCATGAGTTTTCAATTCTAGATAACTACAGAATTTAGGTATTGGTCCATTCATTGTCAAAAAATTTAAATGATATTGCATATCATATATGAGGTCGCTACGATGGGCACATTACATATATACAATTGTACACAGCTTTTTCATTATGAAGAGTCTAAAGAGGATCAAGAAGAAGAACCTGAAAAGGAACTACGTGTGGGTTCTCTATAGGACTCTATGTCTTAGCATCATCTACAACCTGAGAGTGTCCCGACCGAGAGTGCCCTAGTTGAACCTATAAAGATAGAGCATGTTTGAATTACTATGATGCTAGTGTTTGTTCTAGTTGGAGTAGTAATTATCTATCTATTTTATAGAGTTGTCTAGGTTATAAAAGACGGTTATATGTTAATAATCTTAATAAAAAAATGATTAGTTCATTTTATTTTATTATGATGTGCTCTCATGAGATAAATGATTAGTTCATTTGATAGGATGCATGTAATATAAATGATCAATGTTAGTTAAATTGGAATATACAAATGATGAGTGAAAACATAGTTGTCATTTGATTTTGTAAACCAAATTCAGATTTACATTGAGTTATTAAGAAATTACATACATAAGATATACACTGAATACCTAATAATTTATTTATTATGGTAGGTTATGACAACTAAGAACATTATAGCTGAGCTCAACAAGGGTGAGAAATTGAATAGAGAAAACTATAAAATATAGCACCTCAAGATACGATATGTATTTGAGGAACAAGAAGTTTTAGAAATTGTTCATCATGTTATGGTAGAACCTGTTGATGGTTCAACAACATAGCACAGACTTGACATGGATGCCTATAGGGCATGGAAGAAAAAGGATTTCACTACTAAGAGTATATTGATTAGTTCAATGATAGAAGACCTAGTTTTTTAGTATGAGTCATATC
>JBAMHZ010152446.1:0-15307 GCA_037177395.1 Alpinia galanga | reverse complement strand
ATGTTTTGTTTGATTTGTTATTGAACTTGTTTGTTTATTTTGAAAGTTTGTTTGTTTATTTAAAAAAAAATATTTATAGGTTTGATAAAAGCTTGTTTGTTTATTTATAATTTAATAAGGCTTGTCAGAAGCTTGTTTACTTGGAACCTATAATATAAATATATTTTAATACATTATAATAATCATTTCATGAAACAAGGCAAAAAAATATCATTTATAAAATCTTAAAAAATTACGTCAAACATTATCATAACTCAAATAGAGAAATCACTACACAGTTCATGAACATAATTTATAAGTTATTTTCATGAACATAGTTTATCAGTTCGTTCAGGAACACTATTTACAAACTCGGTTCATGAAAATTGAACACGGTTCATGAATATTGTTCACGACCACAGTTCAAGAACACGGTTCACAAACATAGTTCACGAACACGGTTCATGAACATTGTTCACGAATATTAACTGGTCGAACACACGTGTTCAAACTTGTTTATTTAATATATTAAGTTGTTCAAGCTTGTTTATTTAATTGACTTCGATGCCATTGAATGAACATAAATGAGCTCTTACCAAGTTGAACGCCAAACTTGTTCACAAACGCTTGGTTTGTTTACAACCCTAGTCATAACTAGTCTAGAGCCAATTATAAAAAAGGAAGGATTGAGCTACCGATCCCTATTAAAGATGCCCATCCAGGCAAAGAGCAACCTAACAAGCTCCAAGAGTCCAAAAGATGCCATACATACTCCCTTCAACCTCTGAACAAGGGTGTAATTGAGATTGAAAAGAATGGATTCCTCAAGAAACTGCACCCGAGGAAAACCCTGTGAACACTGAATAGAAGGGATGAGACAAAATACTTCCTCGGAGAGTTGTGACCACAACACTGAAAATTGTTTAGAATTAACAAAACAAATATAATAATTCGCTAAGAGAAGTCCAATCTCCCTCCAATACCCTCAATCCATGCTGTGAACACAAACTCTCCTAGAAAGGGGTGCAGGTGCAGTAGGACCATAGATAGGAAAATCTGGTCCCAGAACCACATTCTGCAAGTTCACCCTTAGAAGGACCTGATCACAAAGACATTCTATCATGTTGAAAGGGACACCACAGTACCTGTCAAAACCTGATGAGCGCTTGATACTAGTAGCCAAATCTCAGACATGAAGGTTGAGCAAATCATACAACAGTAATCTGGCAGTTTGAATGAGCACCAGAGAACACAACACCAATGTTAACATCCTAATGGTAATCTTCTTACGAAGTGATCACAGAGAGGACAACACCCTAACAAATTGAACTTGTGGTTTCATGCACAGTTAGCAAAGTTATAACCAACAATTGACATCACTTTCCTATGAATGAACCCAATCAAGGCCTACAATAAAATCATCAAATACTAGATCCCTATGAGAGTACTCTTTAATCTACCGCATGATCATCATCAATAAAAAGAATCAAGAGGTGTAACTAAATCATTCAGCACCATAAGGAACAAAATACCCAAGTGAAGGAAAATTATATTCAACTCGTCTATTCAATTTAGCATCACGGAGAAAATACCTAAACATGAAGGCGTATAACCCCCAAAGTGATCCTTTTTTTTTCCAACAAAATTAACATCAGGGAACACAATTTACAAACAAAAAACTATCGAACCCTTGAATCGTATTATTTCATCCAATTTAGGAAGGACTGGTAGACAAAACAAATTTTAAAAATATTTAAAATAAAAAAGGAGGAACAAGAAGATGCATCACCGGCAGCTCGTCAACATCGATCTTAAGGAAGACAGCGTCAGGATACTGGTTGGACATCTGCCGGAACGCCGGCTCAATCATGCGGCACGGTCCGCACCAGGACGCCGAGAAGTCGATCACCATCTATCATCGAGAGAAGAAACAAAACAGCATCCGCGTAATAATCAGCCTCGGTCAAAGGATACTATCGATGAATCCACAGATCAGCTAAAGAAAAGCGTTAACGATTTAGGGCTATTTACCAGCTTGTTAGTTTGGGAGTGGGATTGCCAGTTCTGGGTCCATTCGCCAGCGGAGTGTACGGCAACAACAGCGGATTCGCCGTCTTCGTAGGCAGCGGCCGCCGGGACAGAGAACAAAGAGCCCATTCCTTTTTCTTCTGGACGAGATTTTCATCGACAAACGGTTAGCAGATCCAGACATAAGGACGAACAAGGGCGAGTGGCTTAGATTGGTAAATTATCATTAATGCCCAATAAATTTCCACTATTACAATATTTAGAAATTCTTTGAATTTTCAAAAAAAAAAAATCAACTCATAGTCGATACCTCAATATTCTATAATTTTTAGTCCCCAGGACTTACTCCGACGGCCAACACAATCGTGTTAAAATTCGAAAGGGCAAGGGATCGATTCCTGAGTTTCACCATCAGGCTACCGATGACTTCCCATTTCTGTACTGGTCACCCTGAGTTTCTGATTTATCCCTCTCCACACGTAGAGATAGCGGTCGATTCCTGAGTTTCATTATTAGGTTACCGATGACTTCCCATTTCTGCATTGGCCATCCTGAGTTCTGGATTTATCCCCCTCCATATGTAGGGGCAGCGGTCGGGGGCCGCTAATGTGACGATTCTATTTTTTTTTCCTCGTAATATTCTAAAATTTTTATATTATTTTTTTAAAAAAAAAATCTAGCACTTCTAATCTAGTTATAACATTTTAACATTATATAAAATGATATGAATGATCTCCTACGTAACTCTTATATGAGCACCCATAAGTATCTTCATCATCCATCGTTCAATCCTTTAGGACTCAAGAGTTGGGCTATAGTATTCACTCGATCAGACGGTGGATGATGAAAATACTCATGAGTACTCACATAAGAAATGTACATGAGATCAATCCTCTATAAAATGGACACTATATTGTAACAACGTCATATAATAATTTTAGGATAATTTTATGATATTTTAAAATGGTTTATTTTAACATATTCTTTTTTACTAATCAGGGTTTTTCCCCTAAATTATATCTTTTAAATTACATACAAATTTTAGAATTTAGATATTTTTTATTTTAACACTCATTTTTAAGAGGTTTGGAAACCGATTGAATCAATCAATTTTTTTTTTTTTGGATAAATTGATTCGATTAAAATTTTCTATGAAAATCCGATAAATTGAACTGATAAAACTTCAATTAATTTGATTAAAAATCAAATTAATTAAAATTTCTTTTTATCTAGCAATTTAATTGAGCGATTGATTAATCAAATTTTTATTTAATTTTTAATGAATAATCGAGTTAAGTCATTGATTATGTTTTTTATTTAATTTTTCAATCGTATCGATCGAATTTAATAAATCAAAATAATTGATATTTTTTAAATAAAAAATTAAAATTTTAAATTAATCGAACTTTTTAATTTCAATTGATTAATTTGATTTAATAGATAATCCTTAATTAAATCCATTTTTTTTTAATTCACACCAAGTTGTCTCACTAATTTCTAAAAGTGGTTAACCTGGCTCCACGATCCTATGGGACATTTCTTTAACAATTGAATCGAAAGAGATTAGAATTCTTATGAATCTCTATTAACTACCTAGGTAAATTAGGAAAATACTTATAGTTTGACAGTCTAACCTGAACTCCGTAATTGTATTATCTTTAACCAACACTGAAATCTTATCTCATTCACTAGGTAAACTTTTGAAAAAAAAAAAAAATCATCACTAAGAAATTTTTTAAAATTTATCATCAAACATTTCTCAATAAAGAATTTAACTACGTTTTCACGTGAAATTTCTTTTTGCCTTTGCCTTGGGCTGATTTAATTTTTCAATCGACTCAACTTGGTAGAGAGAGAATCAAGTCCCCATAAGAGTCTTATGGGTAATTTTTTTTTTTTTTTAAAGATGTTTGCCCTTCTAGCATATTAACCAACATAAAATAATCTTTATAATTTATCTTTCTTCGTATCTACTGTGAGATCGAGCAACTGAAGTACCTCTACTCTAGTGGTAAAATATAAAAATATTATTGACTAAAGTACCGAGTTCGAGTCCTCTTATCAATATCCATTTTGGAATTAAAATATTGATTGAAGACCGTATTCAAGCCACCTTATTAATACCGTAGTTTCTTATCTCCAAAAATTCCTTTGATATGGAGCCGCTTCGACAGTGGAGCCGGTCACATTAAAAAGTATACCCACTACTTATAAAATGTCCTCAAGCATTTATATTCTCTTAAATTAATAAAGCGTTATGAATTCTGTTTGTGAGTCGTGAACCGTGAATCGTGATTCAATTTTGTGGAGAGGAGATCACTTGATGGCTCAAGGTTAGTTTCCAGATCCGGCGATGAAGGCGGCCTTCAATTCCCTGCACGGGCGGCAGGTGGCGGTGGCGGCGGACCGGAAGTGGATCGCCCCCCTGGCCATTGGCGCCACCGTCTCCCTGGTGCTTCTCCTCTTCCTTACCACACTCTCCTCACCGGACTCCCCGCTCGCACTCATCCCCTTCTCTCTCCTCCCCTCCGCTCTACTCTCCCACCCATCTAACCCTTTCGCCGCCCTCTACGCCCCCGTGTTTGTCGAGTCCAAGCTCCGTCCCGCCCCTCCTGCGTCCCCCCTGGGCACCGACCCACCACCGCCCCGCCTCGCATACCTTATCTCCGGCACCGTCGGCGACGGCAACATGATCAGGCGCGTCCTCCTCGCCCTCTACCACCCCGCCAATCGCTACGTGGTCCACCTCGACCTGGAGGCTTCCGTCGAGGAACGCGAGCGATTAAGGAATTACATCGCTAGCCATCCGCTCTTTGCAGCCGTGGGGAATGTCAGGATGATCACAAAGGCCAATCTTGTCACGTACCGCGGGCCGACCATGGTGGCGAATACCCTCCATGCTGCGGCTATATTGCTAAAGGAGGGTGGGGATTGGGATTGGTTCATTAATCTCAGTGCTTCAGATTACCCCCTTGTCACCCAGGATGGTAATCGAGTTTCTTTCTCATTTTCTTGTATTGAATGATTTTTTTTTTATCTTTTTATGTACTATGAAGTGAAGGCTGATATTTTTGTTGTTTGGATTAGATCTGTTGCATACATTCTCATATTTGCCGAGGGATCTCAACTTCATTGATCATACAAGTAACATTGGGTGGAAGGAGTACGCAATTTTCTATTGCATGTCTTCGAACTTGTTAGGATTGGAAGATGTTCAGACCGATTTCGTTCATTTTTTATAGGTTCCAGAGGGCAAAACCGGTAATTATAGATCCAGGGTTGTATTTGACAAAGAAAGCTGATGTTTTTTGGATTCCACAGAGGAGGAGTGTGCCCACTGCCTTCAAACTATTCACAGGTAAATGTCTCTGACCATTTTTATTATTATTTCTGATTGCATTCTACAAAAAGGACTACTCAGATTTAGAGGGAATCGGCTCCCAGCTTAAAATTTTGAGCCGGATGTGAATCTAGAAAATGATCTTCTAGACTAATCATACATCCTCAGCTCCTTGCCACTGCAAGAGTTTTAAGACCATTTATAGACATCATGAACAAAACAGATGTGAAAAATACATGGTTCAATAATTTTCTGTAGTTGATTAACTAGAGATTCATTGAACCACTTGTATTGCTATTATGACTTCTGCAGTACCTTGTTCTGAGAGGTAAATATTATTGTAGTGGAGTTCATCTCATCTATAAGAACTCAAATGTTCTTATTATATTATACCTTCAGTTTTTGTGATGACCAGACATTCTTGATATATGTTAGATTTGCACATTTTAGGTAGATCGGTTAGTATAGTTTGCTATGGCTTGTTAAATGCTGATGAATGAATCCTTTCAGTTACTTCAGTTGTCATTTGCTGGAGAACTTGCTACTGAGTTTTCCTTATGGTGGCGTTTGTGTAGACGATGGGATGGTCATGTTGATTTGGAGCCAAGGATGACCATGGTGATTCAATTCTAATCATCTGATTAGGAGGTGCCAAAATCCTTCTGGTGAGAATTTAGGTTTGGATCCATCTTAGTCTTTGCCTCAATTTAGGCAATAGGTAACTAGGCTTTCGCTTAATAGGAATATTGCTTATGGAAACAATGAAAGTGAAAATCCAAGAAAAAGGAGAAAGAGAGTCTATAAGTTCATAACCCAGTTGGTGCCAGCTAAGAAAGCAAAAAAAAATGTTTAATGTTTCCTGTTGTAACTTGGAAGATCTACCTAAAGGGTAAGAGAGCATTGAATACCACAGACTGGGATTGTTTCCACTGCAATTTGATTATTCTCATCATCTCTACCAATTGAGACAACAGAGCGAAGCATCCCATAGTTGCAAGGAGAGAAAGGTGTGCTGCTACTACTTGATGTTGTGGCAAAGCCTTCACTGTATCTTCACTACTGAAATAGAACAGGTAAGCTGCAAGCGATATTTGGTGATTATAAAAAGATTAGGTTAAATAATCTCTATGATTTTTTTTTTATATTAGACTATATCAATTTATGAGTTAATTAATCTTATTAGCGCTTATTAATAGGTGTATGTATTCTGTAAGAAAAAAAATTAAGGAGAGCTAAGCCCCTTGCTTTACATGGGGAAGTGCTCATTGCCTTGGTTAATAGAAGATATAAAGGCCATTTGGTTGAAAGCAATCCAGCAAGTTTTCAGTTAGGAACTAAATAAATTAAGCTTGAAAATAGAACAAATCTGATGATGTAATATTACTGTACATGTGGCAACGGGTGCAACATGAACAATTTACAGATTTATATTTACTAATTTTTATCCACTGTATCTATTCTTTAAGAAAAAAAATTAAGGAGAGGTAAGCCCCTTGCTTTACATGGGGAAGTGCTCATTGCCTTAGTTAATAGAAGATATAAAGGCCATTTGGTTGAAAACAATCCAGCAAGGTTTCAATTAGGAACTAAATAAACTAAGCTTGAAAATAGAACAAATCCGATGATGTAATATTACTGTACATTTGGCAACGGGAGCAGCATGAACAATTTACAGATTTATATTTACTAAATTTTATCCACTGAGCAGAAGAATTTCTTATGAGGATGATATTTTAGGTGGTTATTTTTTCAAGAGTAGCCTGATTAAAGTTGAATTTGCATTTTCATAAGGGTGTCCCAAGAAGATAAAGAATCAATGATGTACGAGTACTACATTTGTTAAAGTGACCTTATATTGTTTCCCTGCTATTTTTATGATAGAGAAAATACCTTCAACTAGATATAAACCTAAATCAATAGATGATTGTATTATGTATCATATTGTGACAATTTATGATGCCCAAGCGATTGTTGAAGAAACATATGAATTTGACAAGGGAGGTTATCTATGTGTTTGATATGGTAAGTAGGAAGTAGCTGAGATGCATGTGGAAATCACGGAAGTTTAGTTCATAACATACTTTAGCTATGTGTGCAAAACATGGTCCTTGATAAACTTCCATAGCCAGTTGAAGTCACACAAACTCTGAATTTCTTATGAATATATGTGAGTTTTTTGCATTCTGAAATAGAAGTTGGACATGCCCATGATTACAGAACTCAAAAGGACTAACTAGAGGATTTTAAATAATTTGAACTTGATAGTTTTTCTTCCATCACTGTTAGTCTGGATAAAGATTTGAGACCCAATCACAAGCTGTTTGTTAGCTAAGTAGGTTAGTAAGTTCTTGACCAAGCTTCTTGTGTGTCTAAAGTGAAAAGGCTAAGAATGCAGACTAAAGGATTTTAAGTATTCTCAAAAAATATGAAATTATAAATGTCATACATAAATCAGTAATGTGTGTGTGTGATTTTCTATTTGGAGTTGTAACAATTTGTGTGATTATATTACTTGCTTGAAGCATATGGAATCACAATGCGCTATCATAGCTTATTGCCAATCATTTCACAAATCCTACTGTCAAGATATTACCATATAAAAATTTGATTCAGATTGGAAATCTGGTCAAACAATAATGTCTTTTTCCTTTTAATATATTGTTTAAACGATTTTTTCCTGTCAAGGCCTATTGGTCCTTGTCTACTAATATTGTGTTGAGAGAGAAAATCAACACTTTGAACCAGTGTTAGGCTGTTAGTGATGGCACCTTTTGCCTATGATCTCTTCGATTGCTTGTGTTCAGTATAATCTTTTAATTCTTTTATTTTGTATATACCATGTTATCTGCCATAGGATATCGGTTCATGCTTGCCTGTTAATATTGTGTTGAGAGAGAGAACCAACACATTGAACCAGTGGTAGATTTCTAGTGATGGTATCCTTAGCCTTTGCTCCCTTTTATTGCTTGTGTTCAATATAATCTTTTTTTTTATTTATTTTATTTTTGTATACCATGTATCTGCCACTGGATATGTGCTCATGCTTATCTATTGATATTGTGTTGAGAGAGAGAGAATCGATACATAGAACCAATGAGAGATTGTTAGTGCTGGAACCCTTTTCCTTTATTCCCTTTTGTTGATTGTGCTCAGTATAATTTTTCTTTGTATATTCCTTGTTATCTGTCACAGGATATTGGCTAATGCATTATACATGATGAAAATGATGCGACACCAAGTTGCAAGGAGACAGAGCACCATGTTTTTACAATTAATTTCATCGATTAGAGAATTTTATTAACTGAAAAGATGAGGGAGAGAGTTGGACTCTTTTTAGAGGCTCCAACCTAACTTAAATTAGAAAATAAAATGAAGCGAAAGGGGTAAGAAATAACTTTGAAAATAAATTCCTTACAACCTAAAACTCTGTCTCTTTCTCTCTCTTGAATTGGAGAGACTGCCTAACAAAAATATACTTATTAAACTCTAACCAAATTAAAAGATATTATTACTTACCAAATCATTTTTTCAGTTTAATTGCAACAGAATTTTCTACATGCCTGTGAGTGAAGGTTTATGATTCATATCTGTCTCGTACTTAGAAAGTGTTCGTTTTTTTCCTTTGCTCGTTAGTAGTGGTACCCAAAATTGTTGTGTTGCATTGCCAAGTATAACTATACAACTTTCACATTGTTCTTTTTCAGGTTCGGCATGGATGGCTCTCTCCCATTCCTTCATTGACTATTGCATATGGGGCTGGGACAACCTTCCACGAGCTGTCTTCATGTACTATGCCAACTTCATCTCCTCACCAGAAGGATACTTCCATACTGTCATATGCAATGCACCGGAATTTCACAATACCACGGTCAACCATGACCTCCACTTCATTTCATGGGACAATCCACCGAAGCAGCACCCACACTACCTCAACCTTAATGACATGACACGCTTGGTAGATAGCAATGCACCATTTGCTCGCAAATTCCGGAGGGATCATCGTATACTCGACAAGATAGATGCCGAGCTCTTACTTCGAAAGCCCAACATGATCATTCCAGGAGGCTGGTGCGCGGGCAGTGGAGAAAATGGCAGTGACCCTTGCATGCTTGTGGGAAATAAAACCATTCTTCAACCCGGTCCCGGTGCAACCAGGCTGGAGCAACTTATGCAGTCACTTTTATCGCACGAAAACTTCCACCCAAGGCAGTGCAAATAATCACATGGGAAGTCGTTTCTAGTAAACCAAAAGTATACCTTGTTCAATCCAATTTGTAGGTAGTAAAATTTCATGTTCGCACATTGGTTAGCTCAAGTCTCCAAGTATAGAAGCTTGTTCCTATGTTTACATCCAGAAGCGTCCACGTAGGATTGGCATCAAATGTCACTGGATTTGGGTGTAGCCTTCATGCTCGAGTCCACATTAGACTCCCTCTCTGTTTCTTACATTTTTCAAATCCAGCAGAGGTTGTTTTTTTCACTGATTAAACTAGTTCCACATGAAGATTCTAAAATCTGTGGTGCAAATTTGAAAGTTTTAATCCATGAGATTATTATTCAAAGTAATGCTTTCTTTTTCCATATTGTCTATCATTTTCAGTAACATCTATAGTTGCTGGACAATGTCCATCCACCATTTGAAATCTGTATATTGGTTGTCAGGTTGGTGCAATTGGTAGTTCCCAGCGGGTGCAGCCGGTGTGTCGCTCTCCCGTGAGTGGTTTATCCCAACAATAATAATTGTCTGTCAATACAAACTTGAAGCAACTAATTTTCAAACTTTAGATGACACTTTCAAACTAGTAACAAATATTTTGGGGGAAAAACAAAGGCCTGGGATGTCCCAGCAGCTGTTGCGAGGCTGTGTGCAAATTTTTCGAAGTGGCTTGTATTCTTGGAACAGTTTATCTCCGAGGTAAAGTAATATTAGTTAAAATTGCTTTAAGATGATATAATGATTCAAAATGGAGCATAAAGGAGTATTCGTAGTATCAAATTACAAGTGCAGTACTTTAAAATGATGCAACTTTGAATACAGTTGTTTAATATTTAAGATATCAAATTACAAGTGAAGCCTTCAAAATGGTGTAGAACAACTTTAGTCAAAACAGTTTTAAAATGATATAACTTTTTTTAAAAGTTGCTTCGAGATACAGCATAAAAGAGTGTGACTTTGATCAAAGTTGTTTGTGTCTTTGGAATAATATATTTTTTAAACTAGAGCAATTTTGATATAAATCGTAAAGCATAAAAGAGCATTTTAAGTGTTAAATTAAAATGAAGTATTATATTAATAATTTTCAAAAGAGGAGCACATTTTTAACAATATAGATAATGCAAAGGGAAGCCTTAAAAAATCACAAAATTTAGTTGAGAGGCAGCATTTCTCTTTTCCCTCTTTAAAAGGCTTCGCAAGTAAGAGGGGAGGAACCAAAAGTGGAACATCTCCTCTTTGCAGCATTGCTTCTTCCTTCTCCCTTTGAGCTTGCTTCCCAGATCTGGCGGTAGGGGTTCCTCCTGCAGGCGCTAGGAGTTCGGATGGGACAGCAGATGCTCATCTACAGCTTCGTCGCGCGGGGGTCGGTGATCCTGTCGGAGTACACGGAATTCACCGGAAATTTCACCACCATTGCCTCCCAGTGCCTCCAGAAGCTCCCCGCGGCCAACAACAAGTTCACCTACGACTGCGACGGCCACACATTCAACTACCTCGTCGAGGACGGCTACAGTGAGTCCCTGCCCTTGCGTTCAATTCTGTGGTTATTATGACTTAAAAGTTTGTGGCGTGATCTGTTCTTGTTTGACTGCTTGTGCCATTTTGTGTTTGTCGTGGGTCTTTGGATTGCCTTGCTAGTGAGTTTCAGATGATTTATGGTGGATTTTGTGGAATTAGGTTTCTAGTTACATTCCTTTGGTTTTGGGGGAAGGAGGATGGAATACATTGATTGGTTCCTTTTGACCTGAACTGAAGTCCTTTGACTGGTAGGATCAGGTAGGCGAAGAAACAATTGATCCTAAGATGTACGTCAAAGTAATGAAGAGTAGCTTTAGTTATTTATTATTTAGCCATTTTGAAGAAAAAATTGGATGAGATGTTCAACATTGGCCTTGTTTTCGCATTGGATTGACGCTAATTGTTTTTGTTTTTCTGTGGCAGAGAAACAATCATCAACCTATCTAATCTGGTGATGTGCGCGTACTCTGAGTCATTTTAGTGTAAAATTGTGCAATTTATCCCTACCATTGTTTTACAAGCCAATCTATGTGATTACTCTATGTACGAAGTGCTTTGGTGCATTGCATATGCATATGCATATGCAGTCATTAATTTAATACCAATGGCTTATAGACCCAGTTAATTTTGACAAAGTGATAAAGAAAGAGATCTCTAGGCTGGAAACGGTATTATGTGTGAACAAATGTTGCTGAATGGTTTTGGAAAGAAAAGAAGTCTTTCACTGGAATTTGATGTGCATCCTGCTACAAATCTTCATGGATTGACAACTATTGAGGCATCTTAAACAAGGTTGGACTTTGTGTTTTAAGCTGTCCATCCAATAAGTTACTTATTATGGATCACTATGAATATTTTTCTAGGATCTAATAAGGAAATTTTAGTGTTCTTAAGAAGAGATTTATTACATGAAATCATGTCATTATCAGAGTCATTACTGGTTCCTCAAGTTATTAGAATCATTCATACTCTCTTCATTTAAATCAAGTTGTTCGATCAGTTAGTTGCTATCACATGTAAAGAAAGAAATTAGAGTTCAAGCTCTCTTAATGCTTCTACAACAAAATTTCACATCAAGCTCAATCCCATTGCAGCCTTTCTTGTTTTAAATACTCAGTTGTTTCTTTGGCATTTGTTCTAGCACATGTAATGGATGCTATCCCTGTCACTTTGTTGATGCTTTGTGTATGCACTAAAAAAAATATATATAAAAAGTAGATAATTTGTCATGTTCATGCATAATGTTTTCATCAACATAATATATTTATTTGAATCTAGTAAATTAGAATTATCTAGATGAATTGGACTGAAGAGTTGAACAGAACTTTGTGAATTATGTACGATGCGGTTCTTATATGTGTATACACTGCATCTATAGCTTCACTGCATGATAAGTCCACTTATGGAATATGCAATGCCATGCACTACAGTATATACATGTGTCCCCATAAACCACCTGTGGAAACAATGAAGATCATGTTTCCTCCCTCCAATACCGATCCTAAACTTCTTTTTGAAACATTACAGATTGTATTTTAAACTTCTTTTTGAAACATTATAGAGTGTATTTCAGGTTTCCAAACCTATCCTGGATTTGTTTTTATGCACTATGTTAGTTTTACAAGGATGATTACAACGAATTAGAAAATCTAGATGTACTTATAATTTAAGTTAATCATTGACTATTATTATGAGAAACTTGGTGCTGATTATATATAGTTTCCAAACCAATACATGCTTTCTCAAATAAGGCAGATCATATTTCCATTTTTCAGTACTCATCCTGACTGTTTTTTCTTAACTATGTTTTGGACAAGGAGTGTTAGGTATAGAGAGATAATTATAGTTCATTGCTATTGAGAAACTTGGATTTGAATGGAAATATACATATAAATAGTTAGAGACATAGTGCGAATATATGAATATGATGAGAACTTCATGACTGATCATTGAAAGCAAATTTTGTTGCCTAAACAGGTAAATCTCAGGTATTTGGTCATCTATTAATGGCCAGAAACGTCCAGACAAAATTACATCATTTCTTTATCAGCTAAATTTCTCTATTCAGCCTTTTTTACTATAATCTGATTATATTGATACAGTCTTTTTGTTAGCTAAATTTACATTGATCCTTTCCTAGTGGTAACTAATTTAAAATGTTGTTAATTCTTTGTTAATTCTCTATCTGGTCTTAGCAATGTTGACTCCTATTTGATCGAATAGGATATGTAGATTTCTAGGGATCTTAAGAACAAACGATACAATTTTCCCTTGTTTGTGCCATTCTAGCTAGTGCCTTTCTCATGAACGGTTAATCCTTTTGCCCAGCTATGTTGAATCAAACACTACTTGGTTCACCGAGTCATTCTTTTATTCGCTGACCTGTCTAATTGTACTTGACATTGGTATGTGTTTGCTTTGCATTGTCCATTAGCCTAGTAGCACCTGATATCATACATCGATTTTGCAGCATATTGTGTAGTTGCAGTTGAGGCAGCTGGAAGGCAGATCCCCATTGCTTTCCTTGAGAGAGTGAAGGAGGACTTCACTAAAAGATATGGAGGAGGAAAAGCTGCAACAGCTGAGGCCAACAGTTTAAACCGAGAGTTCGGGTGCCATTTTAGACTATCCAACTAATTATCAGCATTTTGCTCCAGAATATTTAACTAGAACTATTAACTTCAATTTTAATCTCAGGTCCAAACTTAAAGAGCACATGCAGTACTGTGTCGACAACCCTGAGGAAATCAGCAAGCTGGCCAAAGTGAAAGCTCAAGTTTCTGAAGTAAAAGGAGTCATGATGGAGAACATTGAGAAGGTGGGTAATCTTGCCATTCAACACTCCAAACCTATTGCAGAAATCAAATATTCCAAGTTACCTTTTTATTCTCAATTTTTATTGCGGCTTCCACTGAACATAGGTGCTTGATCGCGGAGAGAAAATTGAGCTGCTTGTAGATAAAACCGAAAATCTTCGCTCTCAGGTAATGATTTGCATTTTGCATCAATTGTTATTTGTTTTGATATTCCAGCACTTTTTTTCCATAATTTTGATTCTATTTAATCTGTGATTTGTGTTCAGGCACAAGATTTCAGGCAGCAAGGAACAAACTTGAGAAGGAAAATGTGGCTACAGAACATGAAGATTAAACTGATTGTTTTGGCCATCATTATCGCTCTAATTATGATCATTGTCCTGTCTGTTTGCCATGGCTTCAAATGCTGATGGGTGCTACTAATGCCATTGTAGCTATGTTTTCCATATTACGCAATGGAGAATATTAATACCGATTGCTGCTCAAACGGAAATGTTGAATTGACGAAGATGAATGATTCAGGCTATTATGATACAGGTGAGAATTTTACTAGAAATTTCTTCCCTACATATGACTTGATGATATATTTCAATGCATTTCTTGTTTCTATGTTAAGAAATAGTGTTCAATAGGATTTTTACACATTAGTATTAATATCGCATTTTTATATTGGTGATAACACGATGATAACAATAGTTAACATTAAAAAAAAAAGTAGTTCGGTCTACAAAGCTTCTGTTTATTGTATTGTATGTAGAACAATTTTAACAATAGTTAACATAAATGGAAAAAATAAGTAGATGTTACCGTATCATAGAGAATTGGGAAGAAAAAAAACAGAGGTGCACCGCAAAACAATAGAAGAAAATTAAGGAGTCAAACTGAATTGAGCAGGAGATTTCTAAAGAATGATTATAAACAAGATCTTTCATTGATAGTCTTCTCAAAACTGAGAATGCTAAAAGTATCTTCAGGTGCATTGTACACGAATGCTATCACACAATATGGTGTTTCTGGGTTACCAGATCTGACAACAGAAATGGTGTATTCAAAATTATATACTGAGGTTGCTCCTTAAACTGGATCATACAAGTTTGAATTGAACAGTTTTAAATCGAAACCTGTGCTATAGGTCTATCCAATTAAAATCGAATAAATTATTATTATTTTTAAATGAACTGATCGAAAAATTTTAACAAATTGATTAATTTAGTTAAAAATTTAAAAAAAATAATTTTATAAAATCCATCGATTGATGTAATTGTGATAAACAGTGATAGTCGATTAAAGGATAATAGCAATTGATTAATATTTATCAGTAGATTAATTTTTTTTAAAAAAACAAATTTTAAATTACAATTTGAGACAATATCAATCGATTGATTAATATATTTTAATTTAATCTAATCG
>JBAMHZ010152337.1:0-14667 GCA_037177395.1 Alpinia galanga | reverse complement strand
TAAACCCTCCTTTATAGGGTCTTCAACGGTTGATTTCTGCCTACCAGTCGATTGACTTTACCCTCAGTTGACTGGTTATAAGATCATTGTGTGACTGCGACTCTAACAACATGATCCACATATCAGATTAAGTGCATCAGTTGATTGATAATCACCATCAATCGATTGCTCTACCATGACAGTCAACTACTGACCTTTCTATGGCTTTGCAAAATGTAACCAGTCGATTGCTAACCTTTTTGTGCCCGGCCATAGTAAGACCAGTCCACTGATCATCCTCATCAGTTAACCGACCAATCTTCTGTACTCGATCATAAAATACTAGTCGACTGATTTATTCCATCAGTGGACTGATACACTTCAAAACTAAGGTTTAACTCATCAAGTATGATCCCCTCATACTTGGAACTTACCCTTAATCTAGATCTAAGTTTTCAAGCCACTTTCTATTGGTCTCACACCTTCAAGATGCCTCCGAGTTCATTGCCCACCACCCTTATGCTAGCCTTCAAGTCTTTCTGTCGACTTCGTCATGCCATAGGGTATTCCTTTTTCTAAGAGGTTGTGCCTCTGGAACTTCACCATCAAAAGCCACGCTCTTTGACTTCATTTGCCAAATCTCCCATACTTCTACTTTCCTTTGCCAAGTATATATACTCGAACTTTTCTTTGCCAAGTCTTCATATTTGAACTTTTCCTTACCAAATCAACACTCTTGAACTTTTTCTTGTCAAATCTTCATACTTGAACTTTCCTTTATCAAGTTTTCATACTTAGACTTTCCCTTACTAAATATTCATATTTGGACTTTCATTTATCAAGTTTCTACACTTGGACTTTCCTTGCCAAGTCAACATATTTGGATTTTCTCTTGTTAATTTAATACACTTGGATTTTCCTTTGCCAAGTCATCATACTTAGACTTTTTCTTGTCAAGTCTACATACTTGGACTTTCTCACTCATCAAGTATCCGATCAACTTTGATCTACTTGACATTACTAACAATCTTCTTCTTCTTATCTAATCTTGAATGTCATATTATTATATTGTCAAATATCAAAACTAAACTCAAATCTATCTTAAATTTGATCAATTTTGACATCACACAAAAATAATTAATGTACCCTTCTTAAATAGCGTTAGAAGCATGCATTGGTTGGAGGCATTGGAGGACAATCCGTCTCAATAAATCAAGAGAATGTTCACGTTACTTTTCCATTTAACAAAATTTTCACCAGCTAAAATGTGAGATGTGAAGAGTGGCAATTCGATTTGACATATTTGTTAAAAATGAGAAATATTTTTAATAGATATAATTGCATAAATATCATACACACTAAAGATAAGGAGAATTTAATGCGTGAAAGCAAATGTTGCTTAAGGAATTATAATCACCACAATTAAATGCGGTCCTAGGGTAGCTCAAATAATTGTTAATTATAACGAGATTTTTCTCAATTAATAAATGCTATATAAAATATGTCATGTTTCTAGCATTTTTTTTAAAATTTTCTTTAGTTTTTGGTCAAGAAATTAATTAATTAATTAAACTATTTCTTTGAGTGTAACTCACCGGATAAAGTTCTAAGAATTAATTTAGTGATTGCCTCTCTAGGGTAGGTCAATCCTAAAATACATTTTAAAATTCTATATCATGAAAAAATAATCTTGTTATTGCAATCAATAGACATTGTCTAGGAGGGATATAATCAAAATGTCTCAAGGTGTTACTAAAAACTCATAATGTTGTTTTAATGGTGAAGGTTAATATTATCATATTAGCCACTCTAGTCATTATTTTACAAAAATATGTATTTAATTTATAAAATAAATATTATCTTATAATAATCCTTAGTGAATTTAAACATTTTAAAATTAAACTAAGCCTTTATAATTTGAAACAATTTAAAATTATAAAGTAAATTAATTACTACATATTAAAAGTTAATCATTAAGTTTATAATATTCACATAACTAGTTATTTTGCAAATCCAAATGCAAACATTAATTTTTTTTAAAAATAATCTCATTGAATTTTTAATGAGACACATTTAAATTAATATATCAAAATTGCATAGAACTGCATGAGCATTGAACATATATACAGTAAGAAAATGCAAAATGAAAATCGCGTATTCAAGTATCATGAATAAAACACAAATTTTCTTATAATCATCCATCTCCTTTAGAGGTGCATATTTTGTCGAATTTTTAAAATTAAAAAAAAAGGACAGATTTCAAACTTTGTTTATTATTATTAATAACTATTATTCAATAACAATTATATAACATCTATGCACAAAATATCTAATCAATTGTAATGATATATAAAGCAACCTATTTAACAAATGATTTAATCATAAAAGGATTGCATAAATAACTAATATAAACCTATGGATCAAAGATTAACCACTTGATTTGAATGTATATTCATCAATATGAATACAACCAAATATATATAAAGAATAGTATAACCTAAGCTCTGATAACAATTGTTAATTTCATAAATTGATTTTAAAAATTTTATTTTGGAAGCTTAGTATAAATCAAATCACATATTTATAATAATTTTCCTCATGAATTGTTTAGCAAGCAATGTTTGTATTGATTTAATAAAAAAAATCAACAAGTATTGTAAAATATATCGTCATTGAATAAGGTCGATAATATTGAATATCACTAATGCAACAAAATCCTTGACACTATACGTCTTTCATGCTTACTCTCCAATACCAATGAACAAATGTGTGGACGTCCCTAATTTTTATTTTTATTTTCTCAAAAGAATAAATCACACTCTTTTATAATCTCCCCTTTATTTTATTCTCAACTAAAAAAAAAAAGTATGGGTACCTACAAATGAAGATTATTATATGAAATAATTTTTTTTTCTCCAAAAAGTAATGTTGGACTAAACGGTATATTTCTTTGTCTTGTACAAAAGAATATCATATATATTTTATTATTATGTTTTTAAACACGTGAACGTGGATAGTTGGCGCCATGCATGGTGGATGACGAGCCAGACACAAACTCAGGATTAAACCGTGCTAAAAAAAAAAAAAAAAAAATGAAATCGCCACACTTAGCGTCCCATCACTGTCCCAGAATTAAACCGTGCTAAGCTCGCACATGACCTACTCCTTGCCGTGCTTATCTGTTCATAAACTAACCACAAATTTGGCAGGATCTATTTATTAATCGGCCATGACGTTGACAACCAAGCCCTGCTGTTGAAATCGGAAACGAAGAAAATGGAAAAGTAATCACACGGCTGACTACTTTGAAGATCGAGCTTTTAAATTCAATATTCGCGACGACAGACTTGCTCCCCAAGCAATTTGGTCCCTCTCTCCGAATTTAATGTGTGAGGGGGAGAGAGAGAGAGAGAGAGAGGGAGAGATTTGATTGCTGTTTCATTTGGAGAGCAACAAGAAGCATCAGCCAGTCTAAATAGTTTGGAATGCCTGCGTTTGGAGGTTGATAGTCCAAGAATCGAAAGTTACTTTTTTTTTTTGTTATTTTTGTTTCGGTTTTTTTCGCCTTCTATCCTTGTTGATCAGCTAGTCGCCGCTTCGTTATTAAGTTTTGTTTTGCTCTGTTTCGATCCCTTCTTTTCCTTTGCGCTGCTCGAATCTTTCTTCAACCTATGTTTCTTCGATCAAATGCACATGATTGCCGTTAGGTTTTACCAGTATTTCGCTATTACATTGGTTTCTGGCATTTAAGAAATTGTTTAATCCCACTGTTCGATGGGTAATCCTTATTAATCGCTGTTCAGAGATGCATGTAAGGCTTCAACTCGATCTATACGATATCTCTCACTTCATTGTCCCTGCAGAATATTGATCTAGGAACTCCGTTGCGTGAGTTTTGGATGGCGGCTGAAGGCGAAGCGAATCATGGATCCTCTAGCAACCTGGAGCAGTACGAAACAACCGTTAATTCTCCAGAGGAGCAACAAAACAAGCGAGAGAGTCGGAAGGACAAGGAACAAGATCAGAGCACGCTCACTGTGCCCTTCTACAAGTTGTTCGCCTTCGCAGACTCCACAGATTACATCTTGATGCTATTGGGTTCGCTTGGTGCCGCAGGGAATGGAGTTTCTCTACCCCTTATGACGGTGCTGTTCGGAAATTTGATCCAGTCCTTTGGAGGAGCTTCGGATGAACATGATGCGCTTCGTCAAGTCTCCAAGGTATGTAGATGACGATCACCTTATTAGCATTCTATTCCACGATTGGTTCCTCAAAACTCAAGAAAGGTCGCAGGTTGTGGTAGTATTTCATGGTTAGCAAAGTTTTTCTTTTATTGCTAAAAAATAAAGTTTGTTTCTCTCTCATTTGGAAAGAGAATGTTTGATATTCATGGATCTGATTGCATACAGGTAGCACTGGAATTTGTCTACCTAGCAATTGGGGCAGGCATTGCATCTTTTCTGCGTACGAATACTTGACTCTTACTTGGGTTTCATTTCTGAATTAAATTGTGTTAATGGTGGCTGAAAACACTGATTTCCCTCAGAGGTGGCTTGCTGGATGGCTACTGGGGAAAGGCAATCAGCGCGAATAAGGAACTTGTATCTTGAAACCATATTGCGGCAAGAAATTGCATTCTTTGACAAGGAAACAAATACAGGTGAAGTTATTGAGAGGATGTCTGGGGATACTGTTTTTATTCAAGACGCCATGGGCGAGAAGGTATAAACTTAGGTGCATATCTCTCTGTTTCAAGTAGGCTTGCTGTCATCTACTGAAACATCAATTATCCTATCTTGATCTGATATTTTACAGGTTGGCAAATTTATTCAGCTAACATCAACTTTCTTTGCTGGATTCATTGTTGCGTTTGCACAAGGGTGGCTACTGACCTTGGTCATGCTGTGCACCATCCCCCCTCTTGCAATTGCTGGTGGAATTATGGCCAATGTTGTGGCCAAAATGGCATCACGCGGACAAGCAGCTTATGGAGAAGCTGCAACTGTTGTTGAACAGACCATTGGTTCCATTAGGACGGTAGGTTTTGTTTTTGTTTTTAATTTTCCAGGGAGCACTAAAATGATATTCTCCAAATAATTATTTCCTCACATGATCTGACCTTCCTATTCAGGTTGCTTCTTTTACTGGGGAAAAAAAAGCAGTAAAGAATTATGATAAGTCTTTGGTAAGGGCCTACAATGCCAGTGTTCAAGAAGGTCTCGTTGCTGGTTTAGGTCTTGGAACACTCATGCTCTTCATGTTTTGTGGGTACTCCTTGGGAATATGGTATGGAGCAAAACTGATACTTCATAACGGTTACACTGGAGGCAAGGTCATCAATGTGATATTTGCAATACTCACAGGCTCCTTGTAAGTTCTTAATAGAAGTTTATTGCCTGTGTAGATGGGCTGTTTCCTAATTGTTAATGAAAGATATTGGTCACCAATCAAATCATTAGAGTGTCCATTTCATAATGGCACTTGGTGACTCCAAAAGAAACTTCAATGTTACTTCTTAATATTTGTTCCAGTGAGTTTTATAAGCATACCAAAACATGATAGTTCTTACAATGAACACTAAAAAGTAACACAAACAAAAGTTATGCTAATACACTAATGTTGAATGCTGCTTTCTGCATAGATACCATGATCTGTAAAACTACAACACATTTCCTATGAAAAAGACCTAAAACACAATTTAACATCTACCAATAAATGTTTTACAGATTTTGCTGCATTAGTTTTATTGTTATTAATTCTGATAGTACATGAATGAACAGAATGTTTTAGCATGAACCCTGGTAGATGAACTAGTCAATGATTATGATATAAATATTTTTTGTAGTGTAAAAATGGCATCATAGACAATATGGGGATGCTGCAAGTCATGCTCCTCAATAATCAGTTTTTTAACAAGAGAGAATGAGAATGAGGAAAACTTTATTTGTCATGTTATCCTCATCAACTGTAGGATTTATGATCAATAAGAGACATCTGACTCTTGCAAAATATACTAAGTTCAACTAAAACAGTAGAGAAATAAAAACAATCTTCCCAGATACTGAACTGGTTCATTTTATATGGAACTATTTATTTATTTTGCATCATTCTCCCCCACTAGAAAGAACTTTACCACATCAAATAAAAATTGGAAATAGACATTAAGCCTTTCATCAATGGATATAAGTACTTTGTTGTGAATTAAGAGAATTGTTTGGGAAAGCCTGAACCTTGATTTGACCAGTTCCAACTTCTGAGTATCAGTTGACTTTTACTGCAGCAAAATTTCTGCTCATGTAGCTTTTAACCTTCTCAGAGCTTTAGTCAGGATGAATGGGTTCGTCCATGAGTTATTTCAGCTGTACTTACTACTGAATGACACGACATGTTATCAATATGCTATGAGTTTTGGGGTGAAATTCAACCATTCTTTATTATTTTTTTTCTTAACATTCTGTCTACTTACAAACTTCAGCTACTCATTTTAAACTGTTCTTTCCTTTCCAAATAGAACATTCTGAAATTGTCCTTATTGATACAATTCTTCAGCTCATTAGGCCAGATAGCACCATGCATGACAGCTTTTGCAGCAGGACAAGCTGCTGCTTATAAGATGTTTGAGACAATCAACCGAAAGCCAGAAATTGATGCTTATGATCCCAAAGGAAGAAAGCTTGATGAGATTCAAGGGGACATTGAATTTAAAGATGTCTATTTTAGTTATCCTGCCAGACCAAATGATCAAATCTTTCGTGGTTTCTCTCTAAGCATTCAGAAAGGAACAACTGTTGCATTGGTTGGTGAGAGTGGAAGTGGAAAGTCAACAGTTGTTAGTTTGATAGAGAGATTTTATGATCCACAGGTTGGTGAAGTTCTCATCGATGGAATAAGCCTCAAGGAATTTCAACTCAGTTGGATTAGAGGGAAAATTGGGCTTGTGAGTCAGGAACCAGTTCTTTTTGCCACTAGCATTAAGCATAACATAGCTTATGGGAAAAGTAATGCAACTGTTGAAGAAATCAGAGCAGCAACAGAGCTTGCTAATGCTGCTAAATTCATAGACAAATTGCCTCAGGTAAGCACATTATTTCTAATTTATGAAGTCGGCCAATAGATTTTTTTCACTTATGTATGTTTTGTGTAAAAGTGGAACCTACTTTTTTTTCTTCTAAAAATTGAAGCGATAAATATTATATTCAGGGCCTTGACACTATGGTTGGTGAACACGGAACACAGCTATCTGGAGGTCAAAAGCAAAGAGTTGCAATTGCCAGAGCAATTCTGAAAGATCCTCGAATTTTACTTTTAGATGAAGCTACGAGTGCATTGGATGCAGAGTCAGAAAGAATAGTGCAGGAAGCACTTGACAGGGTCATGGCAAATCGTACTACTGTTATTGTTGCTCATCGATTGAGCACTATTAGGAATGCTGATGCCATTGCTGTCATACATCGAGGATCAATTGTTGAAAAAGGTAACAAAATCTGAATATATAGCCACCAATTCTGTCAAAAAATAATTTGTATAATCTTGACAAAGTTGACTGAAATTATATAGCTAAATGATGGCACTTTGTTAATCTTCTTTGTGAGATAATTTGTCAATAGTTCATTATTCAGTTTCCTTGGAATGCAGTTGTTTGGCTCACAAAAATGCTTTTGCTTTTTGTCCAGGTTCTCACACTGAGCTATTAAAGAATCCAGCTGGAGCTTATAGCCAACTCATAAGGCTTCAAGAAGTGAACCAGGTACAGGTTAGTGCACACAAATCTGATTCAGAAAAGTCTGATGGAGGGATTTCTTCTGGTCAGTACTCAAGCAAAAAGCTGTCCTTGAACCGCTCCAGTAGCCATGGATCATCGGGCAGGCATAGTAATCACTCATTTCAAGCTCCATTTGGTTTGCCCAAGGGGTTTGATGTCCAAGATACATCTGACAATGTGGATCCTGAAAGTCCTATTGAACATTCAAAAGAAGTACCAGTCCGTCGCTTAGCATATCTTAATAGACCAGAGTTTCCTATATTGATACTTGGTTCATTTGCTGCCATTGTCAATGGTGTCATATTTCCCCTGTTTTCAATACTCTTATCAAATGTAATCAACGCATTTTACCAGCCTCCACACAAGCTCAAGAAGGACTCAAACTTTTGGTCATTAATGTTTCTGATATTTGGTGGGGTTTCTTTGTTTGCACTTCCAGCTAGAACATACTTCTTTGGCGTGGCAGGATCAAAATTGATTAGGCGGATTAGGCTAATGACATTTGAGAAAGTGGTTAGCATGGAGATAGAATGGTTTGATAATCCTGAGAACTCCAGTGGTGCAATTGGGGCAAGGCTATCAGCAGATGCAGCTACAGTCAGGAGTCTAGTAGGAGATGCACTTGCATTAATTGTTCAGAACATCACAACATTGGTTGCTGGCTTGGTGATTGCTTTTATTGCCAATTGGCAGCTTTCTTTGATTGTCTTGGCTTTGGTACCTCTCTTGGGTGTCAATGGATATGTACAAATGAAGTTTCTGAAGGGATTTAGCAAAGATGCAAAGGTATAGCTACATAATTACATATTACTGCTTAGCATGGAATATTCATGGAAATTTTATTTCAACTGGGTTTCTACTTTCTAGTATCAACTTTTAACTATCTTTGCTAAACTTACAGTTTGACTTTGAACGAACTTTTATCTAGTACTAGAGATTCATATTATGCATCTCTTTTTTGTCTTTTCTCTATGCCTGTCACAATATTTATTGAAATTGTATATTACTACTACCTAAGAATTATGTCAATACAAAGAGACTCCTAAAAATTGACTACATATGGCAAATGCACAGCTTATATTTTTGCACAGAAATGTGAAGTGTCAAATCTACTATAATAGTTATTCTTAAGATTCTACCTACTTCCATCAAAGTTAGTTGTTTTTATGGCAATGTGCAATAGATCCTATTTACTTCCACAGATAGTCTTGTTGTACGGTAATGTCTAATCGACTCTTTTTAAAGGATGTTAATCTTTTATCATGAGTATCCAATTGAATAATTGTAGGTGATGTATGAGGAAGCAAGTCAAGTTGCAAATGATGCTGTGGGAAGTATCCGAACAGTTGCTTCATTTTCTGCAGAAGAGAAAGTGATGGGAATATACAAGCAGAAATGTGAAGGCCCTATGAGAAAAGGAATTAGGCAAGGGTTAATCAGTGGTACAGGATTTGGAGTTTCGTTCTTTTTGTTGTATTGTGTATATGGAGCTAGTTTTTATGCTGGAGCACAATTGGTCGAGAGTGGAAAGACTACTTTTGACAAAGTATTTCGGGTATGTGACCTTAAGAAACCTTTGTTTCCTTTCTTGTTTCATAAAATTCATGAATGGTTCTGTTAGAAGTTTAATTTCTCAAAGTCTGAATTTATTTGGCCACCATTGAGATTCAAGATTAGAACCTTAACATGGATTCTTACAATGATCAAGAGGTACACACTAATCAAGCTGGATGTTTCTTATAAAGGGCAGTTCCATACGCTAATCAAGTTGGATGATTCTTATACAAGTATAAAAAGTGAATAAGTACAATATTTAAAGACATAATAGTTTGAAACTAAATAAAATGTAATTCATAATGCCAACTTTAAGAATTTGTAAAGATTCATAAAAAAAAGATTTATTATGTTAGAGGTGAGGCAATTTTAATGCATCTTGCTTAGAATAATACTTCTGTAGGATCTTTGACAAAAGTAAGTTCTCTTCCACCTTGAATTGTCCTAGTAGGTTCAAAGCCTAGGAATCTAGAATGTAGAATTAATAATAGAGTAATAGTTCTCTTATCTGCAAAATGAATTCATTTATATCCATTGTGTTCAACTAGATCTACTTCATTCAAACCCAGATAGTGACAAACATAAAAAACATGAAAATAGTGGAATAAAGACAAATAGTTCAATTTATAGGGATGTAAATGAATCCGATGTTCATGAACACGCTTAGTGTTTGGTTTGATAAAACTTGTTTATGTTTATCCAATAGTAAAATAAGTATATAAAATAAATAAGTTTGAACACTAGTAAGCTTGGTTTGTTAATATTCATGAACAATTTATAAATAAACTTATTTATTATCTTGTATAATATTTAATTGTAAATTTGTTTCATAATTCTTTTATTCAAATACATAAATATATTAAAAAAGACATTCTGGTGCATGAAGCTCTGGCGTATGCAAGGTCTTAGGGAAGGATCGAACCACATTGGATCTATTGTACGTAATTTTACCCTATATTGTAAGAGGTCATTTCTGTGATTTGAACCTGACTACTAGTTCACACGGCAACAACTTTATTATTGCACTAAGACTCCGTCTCAAATACACAAAAATATATTAATTTATAATTTTTTTATAAGATTAAATTATTCATTATATGTTAAAAATAAAAAATAATATCATTTTTAATATATTAGATAAATGTTGAACCTAATTTATAAGTACTATAATGCCATTAATTGAATTTGATAAAAAGCTTGAGATTGGTTTGATTAGTAAATAACCTTGAACATAGCTAAGGTTGGCTCTACTCACCTCATTTACACCCCTATCAACTTATGCCTAATCCCTGAACTGAATGGCATTATACAAAATTTCAAATCTCAAGTAGTTTCACTTTTTAATCAGAAAGCATGCCATGTCATGTGGGTATAGTTTCAATAATTGTTTACTTCCAAATATATTTGAATTAGTAGTAATAGATTATAAATTGTTACTAGCATCCCTTAAGTATCTATATTAATTTTATTAAACTTAGTATAACGTATATAAGTTATAACTTACAACTAACTGTTTACTTTTAATAAATATTCTTAATTGAGTAATATTTGTAAAATAATCATACTTTAATTAAATAGGGTATATCAATTAATTATATATATGTAACTATTATATATAGAATTAATTAATAACAATTAATTATACATAAATATAAAAAATGTAGGCACTGATTAATTATCTTTATTGATTAATTGTATTAATTAAATATATGTATCTATTATATACTTAGCAATTAATTAATTGTACCGAGTAAAAACCAACCTTATCCTTGGGGGAAAAATGCAATTTTTCCCATCCTGTCAATCTTAATCCTAATTTGGTTATGGGATCTGGGAATCACTGTCCAAATTAAAACTATGACAAGGTTCGTGATTTAAAAAACCTCCTTTGCAGATCTTAATTTACTTTATCAACCTCAATCATTCAGTTCCTTCTTTGATCTATCAAGCACCTCCATCGTTACACTTGTCACCACCTCCATCAATTCTTTATTAATTGTTACATAGTATGCATTCTCTAGTAAATTTCATGTCTGTTCATAGCTTCATCTTCCCCTCCCCAAGACTAATTCTATAAATTTTGAGTATGCTAACCTATTCAAGGTTTGTTCACTAAATGGAATGAGAAATTTTAGTCAAGTCATTTGACATAGCTTGAAATTTTAAACCATGACATTACATGTGAAATAAGAGAACTAACATACACCATATAACTTAACATAAGACTAAACTCACAACACATCTAACTAAAGCTAGAGGAATACATTAATTATGTCTAACTTGTTAACAAAAATAAAAAAAACTCATGAAAAATAAAATAAAACCAAGACATTTAATGATGTTTGTTGGGAAACTAGTGTAGACGATTAGGATTTTACTAGTAAATCTGCAAATACATAAGATTGTATAAGTGATAATAAGGTAATATATATAAATACAGAAGTGAACACAGAAAAAATAACCCTGATACATTTCCTTAAATAAACATGGTATCAAAGTTGTAGGTTGCTCATTAATTACTGTAGGTTCGCCCTTTACACGATCAAGTTTTCTCTTTGCTTTATTTTTATCCTTGCAAGACTAAGCATCTATCTTGTTAGTTGCTCATGAGTGTCTATCAATTAGATGTTTAAACTAGTCGAGCCGCTCATAACTTAGACGAATCTTGTATTTGGGTCATGCTAACCACGACTCATGTTGACTAGGTCATGACATTCATGACCCATAACACCTAGTAGGTTTAAGTCGAGCATTGCGATTGCACTAATGGGCCTAGGTCAACCTAAGCTCATTACGACCTATGAGATAAGTTTGATTTGAATTTTTTTATTTATAAATTAATAATAGTATTATAGATATTAAATATTTTAAATAACATTTAAAAGAAAATCAATTTTAATAACATTATTTTTTTCCTTTTAAGATATTTTAATAATATTTTTTTAAAAAATATTAATTTTATTATTAATATTTTAATCAATCAAATTTTATAAAAAACTTAGAAAAAATAACAAAATATTTTTTATTTTTTTCTAAGTTTTAGATTTTATAATTTTTTAATTTAAATTATTGGACTTGTGGGTGTGCAAGCCAAGGGCCAGTACAAACATAGTTTATTGAGGCACATGCTTGTGTTAGATGGGGCAAAATTCTTTTCTAAGTTGTGCCCAACATGACCTATTTGGAGTTGTGACAAGTGGGCACAACATTGAAAAAATTGGGTCAAATGGCTTGTGCCATGCTCCACCCAAGAATCTATTATAAATTCATAGGGCTCATTGTTATATGGAGAACAAGTTGTTAGTGCAATTATGCCCTGAGTGGTCATGTTTAACCAATATATTTCAATGTGTTTGGTAAAGGGTTTAAGTTAGATTTTAATTTTATTGATGTTTTTAAGGTTTACAGTGTTATATTATAGAAGAAATTATTTGTGATTTCTAAAACTCTTTGGGCCTTTATGTAAAAATGTGATTAAAATGCTAGCCTTGACCTCTCCTTCTATGATTCTTCTTCTCTAGCCCTATTTCTTATATGTTTCCCTAACCCTAATCTTCTCCAACCTACCTTATCCCATCCATAAGCCCTCCACGGCCGCTTCCTCTCATTCTCTCATGAAGCCTTACTCGTCGTCCGCTGCCTCCACTCTCCCTGTCTTTATTTTCACGAAGTAACATCAAGCTTCAAATTTGATGCAAGACATGAGTTGCTGAGGTTAATGAGAAGTTTCAACATTCCCAACAAGGTTGCACAACTTGTGGCTATCAGAGGTTTAGCAATAGGTGGCAAAGTGAAGAAAGGTTCTAAAGGTGGTGATGCTCCTAAAGTAGCTAGGTTAAGCAAAGAAGTGAAAAACACAACAGTTTATGGAGCTAACTGCTGGTGAGATTCTATAACATTCATATAATCTAGGATGCAAAAGCATAGCGGAAGAAAGATAAAATAATTTTATTGCATCCTAGACATCCCTTGGGGGTTAGGATCTCATGCTTTGATATAAGTAATATAAAACGGTTTAATAAACAAGATGATAAGAGATTATACCTTTGAGATTCTTTTGAATCTGTAGAAACCAAGAGCAAAACTAATGAGTTTTGCCTTTATCAGTATCTATGACGGGATCACTTTGAGACAACTCCACGAGTAGTAAGTTTTTATTTTTGGTTGGTACTAGCTAATTGAATGAGACGAAAAGGCGAGAGAGAAAGAAGATGACTACCAAAACAGAATCATTTTCTATGATCATCAAGAGACCTATTTATAGTTCTCTTGATTAGGGCATCATAAGACCTTTAAACGGAACCAATCTTATCTAAATTATCATATAATTATGGTAAGAAAAGCCAAGAAATAACCTAACTCGTGCGGATTAGAACTGATGGAACCATGACATGACCGTGCTTGGCACGACCGTGCCTAGAAATTTCCTTCTGGCATGGCCTCGTGCCTGGCCATTTTGGTTAGGCATGGCTATGCCGCTTTGGCAGGCACAGTCGTGCCTAGTTTGGCACGACCATGTTAGGCTTTGTATTATACTTTTCGATTCTTTTAAGTGTGATATGACCGTGCTAAGCCTCGACACGGCTATGGGAGGTTCTGTAGCTCCCGTTTCGCACCCTTTTGGCCTGGTCTAACTAGGTATAATCTCTCTTTGAGAATCTCATTCTTAAACTTGTTTTACATCTCTAGATCACTTGTATTGCGTCTAACCCAATAGGTTTCCGGTTATGTTGGCCATTTATAATTAACCTATTAATTATGAAAAGATGAATAACACCTAGTAGTACATCGTAACCCTCAATTAATCGGAAAGTTAAAAGTTGACTTCAAAACGTTTCTGAATCTTACAGCAGCTTCAGATACTTGTGCCTTATTCCTTTCACTCATTCTATACTTGGTTCAGGACATGGTTTATGTGCTCATCCCCACTAGGTTGACTCCGTCACACCTAACCTAAGTTAGTTTTCTTGTCCTATGGATTCAAGTTACTCTCTACATTCTTCTTGACATGAATGCTTTGGCCAAAAACTTCTGAGTAACAATCTTGACAAAAGACCTAGGGTATATATCTTTTACAAGAGTGGTGAATCCTCTATGGGCTATTCAAACATCTTCGATCACTTTGACTTATATCCCATCAACCCAGAATGACACCTCTTAAGGAGATGGTTACAAAACAGTCAAAGTATAAGCCTTCATGACCAAGATGATTCGAATACCTCAAGTTTAAGGAAGCTTGCACTCGAGCTGTAATAAAATCTTCATTGACACAAAGAACCATATGAAGTTTCATAGCAGGTCACTTTAATGAACTAGTTACCCTAATTAGTATCCACATGTTCACTCTCAACATCTCTATGTTTCCATTCAGT
>JBAMHZ010152021.1:0-15316 GCA_037177395.1 Alpinia galanga | reverse complement strand
CGACTTAAATTATTTGGTGGAGCAGGCCAATCCGACGAGCTTAATCCAAACTGACAGCTCTATGCATCATCCAAAATAATTATAGTAAAAATAAAATAAATCAAGAAAAAAAATGACGTGCATTTTACTTTTTTTTTTTTTCAAATTACTAAATGATGAATTAAATTTCTTTTAAAAAAAAGGCTCAGGAATAACTGGTCGTGATCGCTTGACTAAACAAATGAGTTTAAAACGAAGTAAGCCAAGGGCCTTAAAAAAAAATAAATTAAAAGGCGCTTATATATTTTTTTCCCCATTTAAATACCTTTTCTCGAAGTAGGAAGAGAAGTGGGAAAAAGGAATTTAAAAGAGATACTTTTGGTTTATATTTTTTTCCCTTTTTTTTATCCTCCATTTTTATTTGTTTTAATCTTCTTCTCTGATACGGAAAAGGGATTTTCGCCGACGCAGCGGAAATCGAGCTCATTCCTGGATTCGGAGCGCCAGCCAAATTCCTCGAGCCGCCCTGTTCGCTAAATTCCGGTCGTAAAATTCTTGCCTTTCCCTTTTCCTCGCGATCGTCCCGCCGCCCTCGACGTACGATCGCCTTCCGATCGATTTGGCGGCGTGTTCCCTTTTGATTCTGGCGATTTTGCGGTCCACTGTGATCTCTGGGCCTCGTCGATTCGCAGGCGGGAGGAAAGTTTAGAGCTTGGGGGGTTCCTTCGTCGGACTCGTCCCGGAATGGGCGACCTGGATTCCTGGCAGCCACTGGCCGACGCCGACGCTTCGGGAGGTCACGACTTGCCTTGTTCCCATCCGCAGCCGCCGAATCCGCATCCCTCTGTGATCAAGGTTGAGAACTGGAGGCGGGCGGAGGAGGCTACTCGAGAAGTTTTGCGGTGCATCCGGCCGACAGTTGTCTCCGAAGAAAGGCGGAAGGCAGTCGTTGATTATGTGCAGGAGCTGCTCATGACGCGCTTGAGGAGTAAGGTATCTCATCTCTGTTTGGTTACTTGTACGATCTGTTCAAATTTTGGTTATTGTGCTTATTGATTTTTTTTTCAGTTCGTAAAATTGCTTTCGATCAGTTTTCATCATGTACTGTATATTCATATTGTTGTGGTTCGTTTCATGTGCGCGTGCTTTCATTGTTTTTTTTTTTTTTTTTTTGTTGGACTGCGTATTAACCTTATGATATAATGTTCTAAATCCCGCCTTACCACTTTATAAGTTGGGTGCATTTCAGCCTGCATTGGTTTTCCCTATAGTTGGGTTCATGTTTCTGTTAGATTTAGCTACTTCGTTGATGACATAGCTGAGACTTATTGGAATGCATAACTTTTCATTGTGCCATCCTGTGTCCTTGGGTGGTGTTATGATGAAAAGAAACTGGACAAGTCTATTGGTTTTACTATAATTTTGTTGTTCTTGTTAAACTAAAAGCTGAAGGAAACCCTATTATTGGATATATCTTTATCTACTTTTATGTTAATCTACATTTGAGCTTAGAACTTTTGTCTATTCGCAGATATTTGGTACTGAAAATCTCCTCTTTTTTATGCACACATGCACGTGTAGACATATACACACATATAACACCACGCATGGAAGGTGATCAAGGTTTGGTTAATGTTAGCCCATAGCCTTACATACAAACTTAATCCGGTTGAGTTTCTGACAGATTGTATGTTGTTTACATGATGGTATCCTTTATGTTTTTTGTTTTCAATAAGTGTGATATTTAGTATAATCTTTTGAAAAGATATTTCGAGGGTGTGGGAGAGGAGTGCTGTGGGCAATTCTTCAATAGATTTTTGGCATAATCTGGCTGAATTTTGTCTTGATATCTTTTGTTTCTTTTCAAATCTCATTAGGTGTTTCCATTTGGATCAGTTCCTCTAAAGACGTATCTTCCTGATGGAGATATTGATCTGACCGTTCTTGGCGCCCCAAATAATGAAGAGATGTTGGCAAGTGAACTTTGTTCTGTTCTTGGAGAAGAAGAACCTAATAAGGATGCTGGGTTTGAAGTGAATGATGTTCAACTTATTCGTGCTGAGGTTTCTCATCTCGTTGAATTTTGGTTTGTTGTCTAGTATATGACATGGTACATCTATTCAAATTGTCTCTTAAAAACATAGTCTATTTTCTATATATTTACATAACATATATTGCTTTTACATAATTTAAGACAAGAAAGAGGTCAGATGAGAGCAAAAATTGATTAACCTTGAAGTTGAAATGTGGAAAAAACTTTAGAAACTAAAGATTTTATGTTATGTTGAAACAAAACTAAATAATGTAATGCAATATACATAAGAAAGGATTCAAAAGAATAGTTAGGATATGAGAATCAAATTCTCATATGATCAATGTGCACCTCATTGGCTAAATGGAATTTTTGAAATAATTATGGTAACTTTTGTCATGCCTTATGAATCAGGGTGTAAAAAGAGCATATAAAAATAATCTAACAAAGATGAGAATGTGAAGTTGGATATGAGGGGCTACTAGATAGATACAAAAAAAAAAATGTTACTGTAAGAGTAATTACCTGTGATGCTAAAATGAGAAAAAAGAATTTGAGATGGTCGGGACATGTTCAAAGGCTAGTTATAGATTTTATGATTAAATGAGTTGAATCGATTAAGTTTGAAAGCATAGTGGTTAAAGATGATCAAAGAAAAATCTAGTTAATAGAATAAAAACTGATTTAAAATGTGAATATGACTAGTCATATAGCCTTACATAAAGATCAATGAAAAGTAAGATCCAAATAGCTTGCCCATCACTCCATCGGCACCAGCACAAGTTAATGATGATGATACACTTCACTTGATAATTAAATAAGTTGTGCCCTCTTCGCTTCAGTCCATAATTGTTTCTGTATATGCGCGTATAAAGACAATTCAAAATTCACCTTGGAACAAGGATTTTCTAAACTTTGTCATTCTGTAACCGTATTTATCTACATGGTTTAATAATATCTAGAAGGTAGTTATTCCATCAATTCTAGACATTTGTTGCAATCGTGCTTCTCAATACTAGGTGCCTGTTTGTTGCACTGTTGGCGGTATATAATGAATGGCAAAGTGGAAGTTCATCTAACCCTTTATTATTGTAGAAAGTTCGATAGATGATATTTCCTGGATGTTCTCTTTTTATGTGATTGGTGAAAATTTAATTTCCAACTTCGGTTGCATTTAGGAAAGTGGCTCAGAAGTAAATCACATTTGTTGATGTCTTTGTAGACTGTTTTGAGAAGCTTTGCCCCAAAACTACAGCAGAAAAGAATCAGAAAGAAGTCATAATTATTACAAAACATTTTTGCTCTTGGCATAATATAATTTGCATTATACCAAAAAATTTAATATGCTATTTTCTGAAGGCTTAAGAGATTTTGGTGGATATTTAAATCCACATATTTAAATATTTTATTAAAATAGGTAAATTTTATCAAATTTTGGAATGAATGCTATAATGTGATATTAGTTATGAATGGCTTGCAAGAAGAACTAGGCTGTACGTCAATTGTTTTTCTGCCAGCTATATATTTTTTTCATAGACACTACATTTTTTTCTTAACCACTAAAACACTAAATGTAGAAAGAAATAACGGTATTGTCACAATATGCTAGTTGGTTTGTTCATGTAGCAGACATTCATAAACTTGTAGTTTTCTTAAATTTCATTTACCTAATGTGCATTGAAGTGTGATGGTGATTGACAACTGCCTATTACTGGGTTGATAAGACTATCATATCTAGGGTAGTCATATTTATGAGTCTTGTGACTGAATTTTGTCTGTGCAGGTTAAACTTGTGAAATGCATTGTGCAGAATATTGTTGTAGATATATCATTTAATCAGATTGGTGGGCTTTGTACACTTTGCTTTCTTGAGAAGGTACATGGGAAAAGCTTGCTGGTGCAGTTTCAAATATGATTTGATTTTTTTTTTCCCCTTCCAAGGCACTAGAACTCTCATATATATTTTACATATTAATTCATTTAAAGAAATAATATGTTATTCTCATCATGCAATTTGCAACTCAACGCTGTCCTGCAGATAAATGAAAAAATCGGAAAGGATCATCTTTTCAAACACAGTATAATGTTGATCAAGGCTTGGTGTTACTATGAAAGTCGCATTCTTGGTGCTCACCATGGTCTGATATCTACTTATGCATTGGAGATTTTAATACTCCATGTCTTCCATCTGTTCCATGAGAATATGGATGGCCCTCTAGCGGTGGGTTTTCCAAGAATAAGAATTTTCTTCTAAAATTTCATTTTGTTCATTTGATTTCTTCTTGAATTTGATTTCATATGTTGTTTCTTTTTTAGCTTTTACGAGGGGCTGTCATTTTGCAGGTTCTCTATACGTTTTTGGACTACTACAGTAAATTTGATTGGAACAAATACTGCATCACTCTACAAGGCCCTGTTTCTATTACTTCATTGCCAAAACTAGTTCGTAAGGCGACTTTCAATATACTATTGTTGGTAAATTGTAATTGCACGAAACATTTTTAACTATTTCGCGGCCTTTTTGATGTGCTTGCACAGTGGAGCCATTGGAAACAAGAGGAAACTGTTCACCACTTGCCAAGGAATTTATTGAAGAATATGTAGAAATGTTTTCAGTTCCATCTAGGATGTATGGGAATGGCAATCAGGCATTCACACAGAAGTATCTGAATATTGTTGATCCATTGAAACCAAACAATAATCTTGGACGCAGTGTTAGCAAAAGTTAGTAGTATTTTCCTTTCGGTGAAGTTCCATGGCAAGAATTCTAAATTAACTTGAAAATATTTTACTAAGTTTCTTCTTTTGTCCTTGTTCGTAGGTAATTTTCACCGTATACGCAGTGCTTTCACTTTTGGTGCTCGAAAACTTGGTCGGATACTTCAATCATCTTCTGCAAATATTGTAGATGAAATTAATTTGTTCTTTAGAAGCACCTTATATAGGCATGGAAGTCAGGAGAGACCAGATGTGCAAGATGTCACTTCTAGTTTCCTAATGAGTGGAAAAGTAGATCATGGGGGAGACGAATACAGGGCATCAGACTTGAATGTAGATGGAAACAAGGACTCTAATGGAGCATCAATTGATGTTATAAATAACCTAAAAAATTTGAACTTGGATGCAAATTGCAAATCAACAAAACAACATGGTAAGCATTCTGCTAGTTCACCTATTAATATGAAATGGTCTAGCAGTGGCTCTTTGGTTTCTGAGGAAGACATTACTAGCAAACATTCCATTGATGATGCTACAAATCTTCATTCCACAAGAGCATTTGATTCAAGATCATCAGATGAAAGTTTTAAGCCGTCAACATCTGGAAAAGCTTTTCATGCACCCCACTTGTTTTTCTGTTCAGAGAACAATCACAATGATAGGACATTGGGTAATATGAGTACGAGAGATGATGTTGCAGTGGAAGCGTCTTCAAATAAATCTCCGTCTGCTTGTGATGAAATGAGATACGATGCTAAGTCATTGAATAGTGCATCCTGGCTTAGAGAACCCACCACCACTGCAATTTCTAGTTATGTTCATGAATCACCATCAGGGAGCTGGAATTGTGAAAATTCAATCCATGGGGACTGCCCAGATGATGCAAGTACTTGTTCCAATAATTTATCAGACCTCTCTGGTGATTATCAGCTTTATTGTAGCAATCTACTTCATGCTAAGGAGTTCCAAGAGTGTTTGTCCAACCCTTATTTAGTACCGCTCTACCATGCATCTCCCCCTTCCCCATATCAAAACAAGCATTCCTGGAATGTGCAAAACATGTATGCGCATGCTGGTGCAAATAGCCTTGTCCACATGGCACCACTTCCCCCAAGTTATTATTTGGTCCCGCCATTAATTTCTAATGATTATGGTGTCAAAGATATCACGAAAACAAGGGGAACGGGTACATACCTACCAAACACTGTGAGTTTGCACTTCACTGTTTTTTTGGTTCTAGTTGAGCATCATTTGGATTCCTCGTTTTGTGGTAAGGTTGCACATGAGTTAATCTCCATTTACTTATTCTATATTTTCCTGTGTTTGTTTTCATGTCCTGACATAATTTGAACAAATTTTAAAGCTTCCCATTTGTGATGCTTATACATGAGAGTTCATCATACTGTTTACCTAAATTATGAGACTTTTTGGAGCAGTGACTTCTGTAGATTTGATTAATCTAACCTAAGGTTCTAAGTACAATTACTTAATTTTGTTTGGTAACTTTGATTCTGTAGAATTCTCGTTCATACAGAGAGAGACATATGTCAGGAAGAGGAAGGAACCAAACGCAAGCAAATCATCCTCCTAGATACCGGAGAAATGGTCATGGAGACTCACCATATTATGAGGGGTCATCAGACGAAAGGAATCATGTTCCACCTCCGCCGCCTATTCCTCCTAGTTTTTTTGGAAATGGTCATGGAGATCCAATTTCAACGGAGCACCCTCAGTCTCCTGGCTCTGCCCTTATGGTGCTTTCTGCTGTAAATGGTTATCCATATGCTCCTGAAGGTAATTTCGGTCCTGTTACGGGAAGTTTGTCTTCAGGAAGGGGTGGCAATTTTGAGTCAGCCAATGCTGTCGGTAGGGGATTTGGATCATCTACACCGGCATTAACAGTCAAAAGGCCTCATAGAAGTTTGAACACTGAAACGTAAGTCACTTATCTTGGAATTTCAATTGTTCAATGCAGCAAGATTTGCTAATTGTTTTTCAACAGATTCGTTTGCATAGTGTTCAGCAAAAACTTTTCAGGTTTTTTAATGTTTGTCAACCATTAGATTGACTGGAATTATTCATGGGCCTCTAGAGTGATTAACATCTCCAACTTAGCCTTTTGATATATTTAGATTTGTAGTCCATTGAACTACTTCTGGTCAAGAACAATAACCTTACGAAAGTTAAAATTAGGCTAAACATAGTCAACAAACTCTCTCTTCTTTTGTTAAAAGAAAACTTTAGAATGCTCTTTTTTCCCTTGATATGGCCCTTTAAGATCCTTCGATGGAGGTGATAAATTCCTGCAAAGGATGCATGAGTTATCATCATCAGATGGTGTTGGTCAGCTTGAGAACCCAAAAGGTCTTTCCTTCTGTTACACAAAAATCGTTATGAACTCTTAAAGGTTTCAATGACAAACTCAATACCAATTACGATATGCGATACTTCACACAATGGATTTGATTTAATAGTCATGAAATAAAATTCACAGAAGCAGCAAATGATAAACCTCAAGTGGAAAGCACCTACCTTCAGATACAAATGGAGCTTAGCATCCTTTTCTAATCCTGAACAGAAACACCACACGATACCTGAAGCTCAAAACTATGTATCAGTCAGGTGCAAAATCATTCAATCTGTGTGCAAAAACTCTCAACTTTCTTTACATTTTAATCTGAAAAAGACACTTTTTTTTTTTGCATGCCATTGCTTGACGATACCGAAGACAAATATTCTGTGATGAAACAGTTGACGTTGCAAATATGTTGTCATAAATTACTCGGAAATATTTTAGTAGATTGTGAAAAAAAAAGGTCTTCATTATTTTTATGATCATGGGTGTCTCAATAAGCAGCAATGCCCATTAAATGTTGGAAATGTGCAGGCTAACTCAACCCTATCAGCTGAAGGATGATGGCGATTTCCCTCCTTTGGCAGGATGAAAGAACGAAGGGTTTAGAAAGACAAGGGAAACTAATGCTGAAGCAATAAGGAAGAGAATTACTACACTGTGTACATTCTAATAGCCTTTCTTTGAGATGTTTATATTTCTCCATTCTATTATGGTAGATTTTAATCTGGTCAGAAAATTTTTAATCCCATTTCAATTTTTGTTTTTGTTTTGGATGTACTCTAATGTTTTAGTGACATTAGTTTGTTGATGATGCAGTTTAGCTGAAGGGGAAGAAAAAAAAGATTGAGTTGTAGAAAAATTATTGCTTAAGTTTTAATAAATCAATCAATATGTAGATCCATAATGTTGCATTAAGCTGAAATTAATAAGAGTGTTTTTAGTCGACTCTTAAAATATTCCAACTTTTAATATTTTGATAAATTTAAGTTGGCAACAAAATTAGCACATTCGGAAGTTAACAAGTTGAATGATATATTTTTTTCTATAAAAAATTTATCACGTCATATATATTCATGAAATATTTTAATTGAAATAAAAGTTTTTTTTTTAATTTCAAATCCAATGTCTAGAAACATGCAAGTCCTGTCCTCCACGGGACGGGCGGTTGGCTAGTGCAGTGTGAATTACTACAATGAGAGTTTAGAGTGGGTCTAAACTCCTTGCTCGGGTTCAGATGGCTCACTGCTGCCCTGGTCAACTGTTCAAGGGGTATAGTTTCTTCGTGGATTTACCTTCTTTTATTATCACTGTGGAACTAATGGTGAGAGGCGCTGAGAGCGAGTATAATCGCATTTTGCCACGAAGAAACATGCAAGTCCTAATAATTTAGTAGGAATATTATAAGTTTCCACGAGAGGGCCTCGTGGCTAGCGCAGCAGCAGAGTTGTACAATAGAGCAATAATCAATCCCCAAGGGCTGCAAGTCTTTTTAGGGTGTCTGTCCTCCTGCTGCGTTAGTCCTGGTTGGTCACAAAGTACTCCTCGTGATTTACCTCCTCTGTATTGACTGTGAGACTGGTTAGTGGGGGCGCTGAGGGCGAGCGAATCGCTTTTTGCATAATAGTAGGAATAATATATGATTAAACCTTTTTTTTTAATATTAAAAAAATTTCATGTTTTGGGAACGTGATCAGTTCTTGGCTTCTTCCTTTATCTCCTGCATCACCCACGTGGTCGGCCGTCCATTTCACCAAATCTAATCCATCGAATGTAGCTAAACTATTTTTTAGAAATATTTATTTGGTTACCAAAATACTTTTCTAATTTAAATAATGGTTTAAAAATAAAAGTAATTACTCCTAGATAAATTTAAATTTCGAAGGATTTTTTAAATTAGAAAATATTAAATATCAGTAATAATTTAGAATTATCCTACTACAATTTGTGGGGGGGAAATGAACATTTTTATTTTTAATTATTTTTATAATTACGACGGAAATGTTAATTTTAATTTTTACAACGGAAAATTGAGTGATCTGATTCGTGCGCCAGTGCTCGTTGTCCACAGGAGAATCGACTGAACAATGGAGGTGTTCATCTTGACCATGTTGCTGTCTTCTTTCATCGATCACATCGTCAAGCAAGCGGCGCTCACAAGGCCTACCCTGGCGCCTTCCACTTCCAGCTTGCCGTGGGGGGAATGCCGTGCTGCATCGCCATATGCCTTGTCGCCTCCCATTCAGCACTATATAGATTGTAGATCGCATCGCAGACCGCTCTAGCGAAAGAGTAAATTTGGGTTTGGAAGCTCCTCGATGGATCCTGAGCTCGGGTGCAGTGACAAATCCCTAAAGGTTTGATTTTGCTTGCACCATTCCATTCGACCAAGTGTTTTTTAGGGGGTTGCGTTTTTTATTCTGTTGGTTTTGGCTTCAATGGTTCGCAATCTTTGTTGAAGGGGATTGTTTCTGTTGATCATCCGCAGAAAACTTCATGGAAGACAACGATGCTCTTGGCGTACCAAAGTCTCGGTGTGGTGTATGGTGACCTGAGCATCTCGCCTTTGTATGTTTACAAGAGCACGTTCGCGGAAGATATAGCGCATTCTGAAACCAATGAGGAGATCTTTGGTGTGCTATCCTTTGTGTTCTGGACCCTCACTCTTGTGCCTCTTCTCAAGTATGTGTTCATTGTTCTTAGAGCTCATGACAACGGGCAAGGTGAGCTTAGCAGTAGCAAACAACGACGTCTGGGATCGTTTCATCTTTGGATTTTGATCAGTTTTCCTTGGGAGACAGGTGGTACCTTTGCCCTTTATTCTCTGATATGCAGAAATGTCAATGTGAGTCTTCTTCCCAACAAGCAAGCCTCAGATGAAGAGGTGTCGACCTATAAATGTGAATCCCACCAAGCTCACGGTTATAATTGGAGGATCAAAATCTGGATTGAGAAATACAAGAATTTGCATATTGTTCTTCTGATAGTGGCTTTGCTTGGTACTTGTATGGTCATTGGAGATGGAGTGCTAACTCCTGCTATATCAGGTGGGTTTACCTTCTTCTTCTGAAATTGTGAATTGATCTGTATAGATCCTATCGTCTTTGTTATTTCTTTTACAAAATCCGATTCATTTATCCTGTTCATGTGCAGTTTTTTCTGCAGTATCAGGGCTTGAGTTGTCTTTGTCGAAGGCCCAACATGAATGTAAGGTCACAATCTCATTAGAAGTTTTGGTTATTGATTGATTTGCTACTTTTGAAAAAGAAAATAATGCCATATGGGTTTCAACCAACCCAACATGGACGAATCTTTGGTAGAGTTTGCATTAATTTGTTTCTGATAATATAATATACAGGAAACTGATGGTTTTACACCCTGATTTTATGGTCCTAATTTTCTAGTTAAAAATATGCAAAAAAATTTGGCAAATGATTGTCTTGTATTTATCATGATTTTTTCCATGATATTTAGATAAGGAATTCAATTCAATAAGTGCTGGGAAATACGTTATATGTTCTGTATTTGTTATATTACAGGAGTTCAATCAATTGTATTTTTGTACTGAAGCAAAATGGGAGTAGAACCATGTTTAGAGAAGGCAATCATATAAGGAAGATACTGCATCATATGTTGGTCATCCCTTTTTGTTCACTTCATAATAACTTTTTTTTTCTTTCAGAAAAACATTGTTATATTCAAATAATATACAGGTACTTCTATCCACAATTTCATTTTTTTTTTTTTTGTAGATGCTGTGGTCCCTATTACCTGCTTCTTGATTGTTTGTCTGTTTGCCCTTCAACACTATGGCACTCATCGGGTTGGATTCTTATTTGCACCAATTATTGTGACATGGCTTCTCTGTATCAGTACACTCGGTATATACAATATCGTTAAGTGGAATCCACTTATATACCAAAAATTGTCTCCATCTTACATGTTCAAATTCTTAAAGAAGACGAGAAAAGGTGGTTGGATGTCTTTAGGAGGAATCCTACTATGTATGACAGGTAAAATAAGCTATTGATGCTTGCTATTGCAGTTGTTACATTGTCATGATTAGTTCGTAACAGAGCTACAAGCCAGATGAGTGAAAATATAGTTCTTAGCTTAATGATAGGCATATTGGATAATGTATCAAGTATCCTATGTTCATTATGTTTCTTTATTTTGATTTTGGATGATTTATATCAGTTTGTTCATGCCATGTCAGGGTCCGAGGCCATGTTTGCAGATTTAGGTCACTTCTCGTTTAGAGCAATTCAGGTACTTTTGTCAGTTATGTTCAAGTTGTCAGTATCATCATCAATCTTTCATTGTTGTTCCTGGTAAATGCAGATTGCCTTCACTGCATGTGTTTATCCAGCTTTAGTCTTGGCATACATGGGACAGGCAGCTTACTTATCGAAACATCACTCGATGAACAACAATTACCAAATTGGCTTTTACGTCTACGTTCCAGGTAATGCATTTTCTTCTTCCTCCTCATGAGGATTGCTTAACACATATCCCAAAGCTCAAACATCTTCATATAGCAGTAGTAGCAGAAATAGCTTGTGGAATATTGATTGATGAGTGAAACTTCTTTCTTCCATGTAGAGAGTGTGAGATGGCCGATGTTTGTGATAGCGATACTTGCTTCTGTTGTTGGGAGTCAAGCAATCATCAGCGGAACATTCTCAATCATAAGCCAAAGTCAATCTCTTGGTTGCTTTCCGAGGGTTAAGGTAGTCCACACCTCTAACAGGATTCATGGCCAGATCTATATTCCAGAGGTCAATTGGGTGCTCATGATACTCTGTGTGGTGGCTGCGATAGGCTTTCGTGACACGAAACATCTGGGCAATGCATCAGGTACAGCTTGGACAATCCAACCCTATAATTTTGCGCACTATTTAAGCTTCTTCTGTATCATTACTGTTGATTATAGCTGTTAAGCTGTAGCTCAAATTATCATAGGCTGTTTAGGAGAATCTTGTTTTTGATTTTGTGTTCTTGCTTTATGATGCAGGTTTAGCAGTAATTACAGTTATGTTGGTTACCACCTGCCTCACATCCTTGGTCATGATCTTATGTTGGCACGCCTCCCTTTTTTGTTCCCTTGCATTTCTTCTCATCTTTGGATCAATAGAAGCCTTATACTTCTCGTCTTCACTCATGAAGTTTCTCGATGGTGCTTGGTTGCCAATCCTTCTCGCATTTTTCCTGATGGTTGTCATGTTTGTGTGGCATCATTTTACAATCAAGAAGTACGAGTTTGATCTTCAAAACAAGCTTTCCATCGATTGGCTTCTCGCCCTTCGTGACTCTCTTGGCATTTCACGAGTTCCTGGTGTAGGCCTTGTCTACACTAACATTGTTATCGGCGTGCCAGCACATTTTTCTCACTTTGTCACTAATCTCCCTGCATTCCACCAGATACTAGTCTTTGTTTGTGTGAAGTATGTTCCAGTTCCCTTTGTTCCTCCTTCCGAAAGATACCTTGTAGGCCGTGTTGGACCTAGAGAATTCCGATCTTATCGGTGCATTGTTCGGTATGGTTACCGTGATATACACCAAGATGTCAATTCCTTTGAGTCAGAGTTGATAGTTAGTCTTGCCAATTTCATACGATCTGAAGCTTCACTCCCTGGAAATCTGTCTAATGAGACTAATTGTGGGTTCACTATCATTGGAAGCTCGTCGTGCAAGTGGGCAATCAAAGAGAACACAACGGATGCAAGCACGATGGTAAAGTTTGAGGACGACGAAAGGAACTCTAACAGAGCAAAGAAAGTAAGGTTCCTTCTACCAGAGAATGAGGGTGCAAGTGATGGCATTGTAGCCGATGAGCACCAAGAACTACTTATGGCACATGAATCTGGTATTGCGTCCATAATAGGGCATTCACACATTCAAGCAAAGGCTGGATCCACCTTGATAAAGAAGGCGGCGATCATCCTCTACAATTTTCTCCGGCAGAATTGTCGCGGACCCAATGTGGCTCTTCGATTGCTTCCAGAATCACTCCTTGAAGTAGGAATGGTTTATCTATTGTAAACTGAAGTATGTTCGACCAAGAACAGTTACTACTAAGAAGATGAGTCACCACAGGACTCCTACTTGATCTGCGAGTCCCTCGATTCCATTTTTAGTGGATAACCGAAGGATCTTTGCAGCAGGCTAAACCAACAAAGAGAATTTACAGGCTTAATCATACACAATGGATAGAACAAAGTATTCTTTTTTGACCATATTTTCTATCACCAAGTGAGCATCACAGATGTTTTGGTAGTAGCAGAGGCCACAAGAACACTGCTTAGTTGGTATAATAAACAAAGACAATGAATTTCGATTAACAAAATATACATCAATAGTTACACTTCCTGTTGGATCCAGAATGATTCTGTTCGATAAAACAACAATTCCAGCATTTGCCTTTGTTTAGGGCTCAGGTTTTTCGCAAAGCAGCAAGATGAAGAAAAGGGAAAGAGTACGGCAATAATAACCTCTCCTTGAGTTCGTCAGCAAGCCTTCTTTTCCTTGGTAGTGGCAGGCGCCATGATCCTCCACAAGTGCCTCCCGCTCGCCATATCGAGGCATGTCCAGAACCCCGAATGAATCGTCGAACAAACCTAATTTCACCCCGAATTCATCATCCCAACAACACAAGATCGAGAGAGAAAAAAAATAGATCTTTCTGCAAAACAATTACCTTGTCGGAAAGAGAAAGCTGTTCTTTTGGGGAATCCTCTTCATGGGGCTCTTCGATTAGGTCAGACTGGGCCTTGAGGTTCCTCAGAAGAAAGAAGCCAGCCAAAGTGGCGGAGAGACAGATCAGCAGCACTCTGAGCGGACACATCGCTCCTCCTCCTCCTCCTCCTCCTCCACCAGATCTCTGAAGCCCTAGGGAAAGGAGCGGTTATGGGGCCGGGTTCAGCTCCCCCCCGCGGCCTTGGTTGACTACGACGCCAAGAGAGAACACCGCGAATCACGCGACGGTCTACTTGGAGCAGGTGCGTCGGTTCTTCGATCGACGAGGGGGAAAATGATCGAATAACAGAATTTAAGGATTATAAAATTTGGAAGGACATTTTAAGAAGTCCCTCATTTTTTAACAGATCATAATTATTTAGAGGAGAGTGAACTTTTTGGTTTATTCAGGAGTTTAATTTTTTTTATAAAAAAATTCAATTTCAGTTTTGTATTTTAAAAATCGATTAAATTAATTTTTATTAAATAATAAAAAGATTTTTAAGCTCAATCTCACTTTGTTTGCAGTTTGCTTGCTCCACTCTCCTCTCTTTTGTTTTTTTTTTAATGACATTGGATATCCCGTTTTTTAAATTGATTAATTTTTGAGAGTGATTGATATCATCTCGTTGAAGTTTTTCATTAGTTATTAAAATAAATTTAAAAATGTTTACAGTTCAACAGTCTAATATTTTAAATTTTTTATTTTATTAAAAAAAATATTTTTTAATACATTGAATCATGAATATTTAAGAGATTATATGAATATCCTATTACTTCATCATAATTCCAAGATATCAATTAATGAAGTAACATCTTAAAGAAGGTGAAAACCTCCTGAGATAAGGTTAGATGCTCATGTATTTTTTTAGATATTTATGGTTTAATTTCTAGCTACGGTGCACCGTAAATTAGTTTTTTCAGTAAAATAAAAAATTTGAGATGAGTATTTTCAAATTTATCTTGATGATCAGTAGAAAATTTCTATAGAATCAATGATCATCCTTAAAATTAATCGACTCAATAATTAAATATCAACTAAAAAAATTTCCCTGTAAACAATTCGATTAATAATAAAGTGCATCTATTGTGTAAATCATCTTTACTTTTTTTATTAGATGTCTGAGTTTTCAGTCTGATTAATCCTGAGAAAAATTAACTCTATCTCACGGATATTTTGTAAAAGTTTCATCGACCATTAAGATACTGTTTGTAAGGGGTGGGCGGTTGGCTAGAGCAGGGAGGGTTGCTGCAAAGTTAGCCAGGGGTCGATTCCGAAGGAGGTCTAAAATCCTTCCTGGGTTCAGATGACCCCCTCTGCCTTGGCCAACCGTCTAAGAAGCATAGCTCCTCCATGGATTTAACCCACCTTTCACTATCACCGTGGGACCGGCAGTGAGGGGCGCTGGAGGCGAACGTATTTTGCCTTTTGCTTTGCTGCAAAGTAAGGGCTGAAAAAAGTGTAAATAATAAAAGGGAAAAAGGAGGAGAGAAAAAGG
>JBAMHZ010151811.1:0-28091 GCA_037177395.1 Alpinia galanga | reverse complement strand
CACACTTGCAACTCTCCTTAGTCTAGACCTCAACCTTTAATCAACTTCAATCAGTCTCACGCCTCTTGCGCTAGCCTTCAAGTGCTTGCATCTACCGAGTCATGCTAAGCACCAAGAGATCATGCCTCTGGGACTTCCTCTTAGCCTAGACCTCAGCCTTCAAGTCACTTTCATCAGCCTTATGCCTCTTGCACTAGTCTTCAAGTACTTCTATCAGCCTAGTCATGTTAAGCGCCAAGAGTCATGTTCTTGGACTTTTCCTTGCCAAGACTTTACTTTTGGACTTCACCTTGCCAAGTATTAATACTTGGACTTTCCCTTTACCAACTTCATGTTGAACTTCTCCTTTAGCAACTCTATGTTAGACTTCTCCTTTGCTAAGTCATACTTGAGTTTTCTTTGCTAACTTCATGTGAACTTTCTCTTGCCAAGTCACCACACTCGGACTTTTCTATACCAAATCACATACTTGGACTTCTCCAATAATCTTCCCAAAACATTTATAGTCAAAATCGTATTGTCAAAACTATGTTGACAGACACACGTTGTCAATGTCAAACATACATTGTCAAACATAAAAACTCAACTCGAGCCTAACTCGAGTTTGGTCAATCGTGACCTAGGTCAATTGCACCAACAAACGCTTCATGGCTGCTTCTCAACTTTTGCCCTTCCTTGACTATCTTCTATTGGGGACTGGCGAAGTGAAAGAGTTTTTGGTCTGAGCCTGACTTACGCATTCTATCGCTTAACTATTTCTCTAGATTTTTACATTCATTGGTAGACCTCAGAACTCATTATTTGGACAACCCTTTTTCGTGTCCCCTCCCCCAACTAGGGTTAACACAAGGAGGACATCATCAAAGGATTCTCCACTCTTTATCTCTGATTTATTTCTTAGGACTTAGCGCCCCTAAAATATAGTCCCATTGATAGGTTCCCCGCCGCCATCCTCCTCAGATTGGATCGTCTAGAACTCTCCCTCTCTTCTCTTCTTCTCTTTTTTTTCAGGGATTGAAAAATGTACAATCAAATTTCTCTCAGTCTTATATAATACATATTTCCATGATCTTCTTCTCCATACATTTATTATAAGTTGGTTCCTATTGGTTGGTTTTCTCCTTCAAGCTTAACCTCCATTAACTGAAGAAGGGTCTCAGATGAATGACATTCCAAAGTCAGGCCAGCATCTTACCTTTTGCATCTTGGAGATAATAAACAAACCTTGTGACTCGCTGTCTACACTAAGTCTCCCACTTGGAAGTGATGCTACTTAACCCTCTTATTGTAAGCCCGTTGCACACTTCTTTGATAGGCTTCCAAGCAAATTTGGGCTTGTCCTCATTGTTCTTTGACCAGATTCAATTCAATTCTCATCCATACCTCGTTGTCATCAGTGTCATAGGCTAGTACCCGAGAACTTGGGAGGATCACCTCCGCGGGGATGACTGCCTTGGCCACGTACACCAGACTGAATGGGGTTTCACTTGATGGAGTCTTGGGAATAGTCTGGTAATACCATAAGACATTGGGAGTTCTACCACCCAATTACTTCAAGACATCTCTAGTCGAGTCTTCAGTCCTTGTATCAGGGTCTAATTAGTTACCTCCACTTAATCGTTAGATCGAGAGTATGCCACTGAAGTAAAGGCCTACTTGATTCGAAGACTTCGACATCATTCTTGTATACTTTGACCCTAAAATTGATGATTGTTGTCATTGACTAGGCGCTGAGGGACTCTATAATGACACAAAATGTTCCTCCACAAGAACTGTATCACGATTTGCTTAGTGATTCTCACCAAGGGCTCCGCTTCAACTCATTTAGAGAAGTAATCGACAGCTATGATCAAAAACTTCCTCTATCCCGAAGCCAGTGGCATAGGACCTGTAAGATCGAAAAGACGCTAGAGGGGGGTGAATAGCATTTAAAAAACTTTTCTTTTTCTTGTTATTAAAATTTTTTAATCAGAATATTATGCAATGGAATAATTAAAATAATACAAAGACACAAATCTTTTTTTACTTGATTCACAGTCAATGACTGCTAGTCCAAGGCTCACGATCCAAGATCACCTTTGAGGGGCAATTCACTATTTGTCTCTTCCTTGTTAGAGGTAAAAGACTTGCAATTACACAAATTAAGGAGTCAGTAATAAGTCTACCGCTCCCTATATAATTAAAGTACAATTAAGAGAAAATTAAAGAGCTATATACTGACTTAAAGAGAGTAAGAAGATGAAGCATAGTTGGAGTAGTGTCGTAGCACGTCGGAGCACGTTCGAAGAGCAAGAGCACTTGTATACGATCAATGTATATCTTAGAGTTTGTGTTCCTTCTCCTTTTATAAACTTTTCCAAGCCATTAGAATAGCATTTTTCGTCTAGATACATCTATAGATGAAGATCTATCCCCTTTTTTCTCGAAAGTCTTATCTTAAGGTGACATTTTGACTCTTGACCAGAGTCACCAGTCGACTAGACTGATATTTTTACCAGTTGACTGGTCCAGTTCATTCCAATCGATTAGTGTCATCATATCACATGTATCACAAGATTAGCACAACCAAAGTACATAGAGCAGCAACAGCAGTCCTTAATTGTCCGATCTTGACTTTGACATTCCCCTAGAACCTTTAATCAGACCGACGCCTAAGGTTATCCCTGTACCGATGGCGCAACCTTACCACTGCTCCTCACATGGAGCTTACCTTGCTTACACTTGGTCCTGTGACCTGTTGGACTTCTCTATTTAAATTCTGATCCTACAAATTTACTAGAACCTGCAAGCTTGACACAACATATTAGATGAAGCACGATCGGAGTAGTGTGTTTCATCTTGATACATCTATGGATGAAGATCTATCCAATTCTTTCTTGAAAGTCTTATCTTGAGGTGACATTTTGACTCTTGACTGGAGTTACCAGTCGACTGGTACACATCAATCAACTGGTATTTTTACCAATCGAGTAGTCCAGTTCATTCCAATTGATTGGTGTCGTCTTGTCACCTGTATCACAAGATTAGCACAACTAAAATACATAGTTAAGCAACAACAGTCATTGACTGTCCGATCTTGACTTTGACATTTCCTAAAACCCTTAGTTAGACCGACGTCTAAGGTTATCCCCATACTGAGGACGTAATATTACCATTGCTCCTCACACAGAGCTTACATTGCTTACTCTTGGTCTTCTGACCTGTTGGACTTCTTTATTTAGCTTCTGATCCTGCAAACTTACTAAGACCTGCAAGCTTGACACAACATATTAGACCAAAATATGACTTAACTTTGAACCATTGCCATAATCAAAATTTAGACTCGATTATCTGGTGCCCCTACACTAACAATCTCCCATTTTTAATCTATGGCAACCACGATTCAAAGTTAAGAAAATAAATACATTAACAGTTGTTTTTCAAAAACTCCTCCTCAATAATACCTCCTCCTTAATATTTGTTGAGTTTTAAAAAAATTATAGAATATTTTCAAAAATTAACCTCTTAACTTTTCACTCTCCACCTTTTCCATATATCAAAAATAATATAGTGATGATGAGTGCATTTACAAAAATTAACCTCTTAACAATGTTACGACATTGTTTGGTGAGATTTTTGGGCTTCCTCCACATTAATGTACTTTTTTGCTCGCCCTAACAACTCCTCATATCCACTTGGGGGCTTCTTTACTAGGGATCGAAAGAAAGTCTCATCCAGAAATCCTTGGGAGATGGCCATCATCAATACTTTGGGCATGGTCGTAAGGACCTCCAGAGCAATACCGGTGAATCGTTGAACATATCATCTCAAGTGTTCAGTCAACTCTTGTTTCACGTTAAATAGACTAAAAGTAGTCTACTGATACTTCTTGCAACTGGCAAAGTACTTCATAAAAGCATCACAAAGATTGCCAAAGCTAGTCAATGACCTAGGATGGAGTAGCCGAAACCACTTTTAAGTCAAGCCCACTAAAGTGGTTACAAATACCCAATATTTGACAACGTCAGAGTATTGATGCAATGTCACCATATTCTCAAATTTGCAAAGATATTCCTTAGAATCCGTTGTACCATCATACTCCCCTCAGTGAGGGGATCAAAAGTTGGTGGGGAGTTCTTCCAGTAGAATTTCTTCTATGAATGGGGGTGGTTTTCTCCGAGCCTGATATGTCGCTGAGTGACTCTCTTCTTGCTCCTCGTTGACCACACGAGAAGTTACCCATGCCGGTGTGTGATCTTTCACCACCATTTGATCCTCCTGGATCTCTTTTCCCTTCCTATTGTCTAGCATTAGAAGGATAGGGAGAAACTGCTCCCTTAGGCCAGATGGGTCTCCCCCCTCCGGTGGGTTCAATGGAGGCAGATTAACCTTCCTGACTCCTTGGGCCATCGCCTCCTTTACTACCTTCTAGATGATAGCCGTTAGTTGGCAAAGGGTCAATGTTATGGGGGCCTCCATTGAGACGAAGACCAAGGAATTCTCTTTGATTGCATCTTTAATGTCTTCGCTCATAAGTTTTTCACATATGACACCAACTGATGTGATTGCTTTTTAATACCTTTCGCCGAGTCTTCGGGAGAGGTGAGATTCTCATGGCCACAGCAGTAACCTATCCAAGATAACACCAGTCAAATGGTCATCGATGATCCAACTATGACCCTCCGATGCTTAAGTCAGATAGGGAAGATGAGGAAAAAAGATGAATGTAGATAGTATTCAGTAGTAAAAGTGCTAAAGAGCTTTCCTTTATCTCAACCTACTTTTATATAACATCCCCAAGGTTTTTCGTTCCTCCAAATTGTCCACCAGTAACATCTTTTGCTAGGTTGTTAGGGGATAAGTACTATAGGGAATCTCCACCTAGTATACCAGGTGTCCATGAGCCATCATTAGGAGAAGCCGATAGGAGACCAGATATAACCACTATGGAAAGGAATCTTCCTTGTGGTTCCTGGCTTTTCAAATTGCTCTATTCTTGGCTTTCCCAACTCTTTGATTTTTCGAATCACTCCACTCCTGACTCGCTCCGCTGCCGATTCGCTCCCCTTCCTGACTTCCAGAGTTGCTTCGCTCCTCCTGACTTGCTCCATTCTCGATTTTTTTAGTCGTTTTGCTCCTGACTCGTTCCTTTTCTAACTCCTCCATTTTTTAATTTCTCTATGAGTCTCATAAATTGAGTTGTACCCATGTCAATAAACATTGTCAATCATGAGTATATCATCAATATAGAAACATATTAAAACTTAATTACATCCAACAGTGTGCATTTTTTTAGAGACATGTTTGTTTTTAAAACCTCTTTGAAAATTGGTCAAATATTTTAAGATCATCTTAATGGTCATTTTGTGATCTTAAGGTCATATATCATTGCTAAGGATATAAATACTCAAACAAATGTTATTCTCATCGTCAACAAGCATATATTAAATTAGTCAATACCTTTTCTTTATTTATAGCCTTTAGTTAGACGTTGAGATTTGTACTTATCAATTAGCTCATTGACCGTTTATTGCTTTTATTGCCTCTTTAGAATCCACTTGCAACTCAAAAATTTTATGACCTAGTGGGAGATCTACCAATTCCCACTCAAGATTTTTCTATTAGGAATTCAATCTTATTATTTATAACCTCTTTCTACAACGGTGCCCCTAGGTTCACTAATTCCTTTTATTTCTCCCTATGCCCCTTAAATATCCTTAGCATCCTCCTTCAATTTCTAAAACTTGAGCCATTGAATCATTCATAAACTTTGGTTGCACCAAACCTTGCATGTGTATTTCACTAAGTTCACTTTATAAGCACGTTAGGATCACAAGTAATCTTAATTTAAACCTTTGTACAATATATCAAAATTCATGATTGAAGTCGATTACATATGATAATCATAACTATGGAATATCATCTTAGAATTATTATTGGTGAAGTTGTAATATCTCCTTTCATGGATGAGCTAGTTCTTTGTTAGTGGTCTAATTGGTAAAATTATTAGTATGAAAATATGGATGACAACCATATATTTAGTCAAGACATCTTTAGCTTGATCGATGTATTCCTTTGGGTTAATCATCGCTAACATATAGTCATTGATTCTCTAAGTTATAAGGTTAAGATTTGAGAGAAGGATAGGAACAATATTTTGTCATTCAAGTACTTATAGTTGTCAACAATCATCTTTAACCTTTGAGTCACGGTGAATTTATAGCACTCTAAAACTTTTAGAAAGAAAAAGCAAGAGGAAAGGAATATCTAATGGCACCACTTCACAACATCGTCTTTGGACATTGTTTCATAGACTAGCAGTAGTAGTAGGTGACATCATTGGGCTCCCAATTTGGAGCCCAATTGTTGACGTTGCCATTGAATGTTTGGGCCAACCCAAATTTTTGGGCTGGCAGCCTGAACTTGCGGGTTGTTGCAGCAACTTGATTTTAGCCCTATAAAATTTATTTGTCTAAATTATTTTCACTTAAAATTTGTCTTGCACAAAGGCAAAATATAGGTTGAACTAAATTAATCGACCGATGAAAATCAAAAGTTCGATTTAGTTAATTCAGATTTTTTTTGAAATATCGATTAATTTAATTCTTTCAGATTTTTGGTTTAAGAATTTAATTAATCTCTAGTCAATTAATGATTCAGTAGTCAATTGATGATATAAAAAAAATTATTATTATAATTTTTGACTAAATTAATCGATTCAATTTATTTAATATTCGTTGAAAATTCGATTAGTTTTAAAAAAAATAATTTATTTGATTTGGATTTAATCTGTTCCTAATTGATTCTCATCCTCAATCCCATGTGAATTCATGGTTACGCCTCGTTCAGGCATTTATGTCTTGGGATCACACTCATATACGAACAATTGTGCCCTTTGTTAAAATGATAACTGATGCAAATCAAACTAAAAATTACTCATAGTTTCCTTCAAACTAAACATAGCTGTATAGAGGAGCCAAACCATCCAACGAACCTTTAGTGGCACCTCAAACACATCATCTGTTTTTCTTCCTGTTTTTCACTAAAATAACAGATATTAGGTACACTATTCGTTCATAATCTTCCATCGGCTGCATTGCTGGATTTTGGTGATCAGATGTTACCCACTTCAGCGTTCAGGTCAGCTCTGTCAACTCGGTGTAGCTGAAAAAGACCTTTCTCCAAACTTATCATAGCAGAAACATAAATTAGGCATCACGATTCTAAGAAACAAATAATGACAAATCATTGTTCGCTGCCATAGAAAAAAAAACAATAAACGTGATGATGAAACAAACTATCGATCATTCAACACAAATGTTCTTATGAAGCATAAATCTAGTCAGCAAAACATGTTAATTTCCTCTACACGTATCTACTATACGTGCATTTTACTCAATCTTTATATATAAAGAAAGATTTTTTATTTTTTTTTACTTCGAAAGCAAAGCAGAGAATCTCAGACATCTTAAAGTTCCTCTATCTTTGTCTTTAGTCAGCTCATGTGCTATCAGCTGTTCTAGAAGTGATAATTAAGTTAGAAGGGCCATGGATGCAGATTGTTGATATTGGAGACCAAAAAATCTTTCAGTCACCATCTATTTGGCTTTGATGTCAGTAAAAGATTAAGAAGAAAAAAGAGATTTTCATGGTCATTTTCAATCTGAGAGAAAAAAAAAAACAAAAGAATCTGTAACATGGTTGGTGGTGATATGGCCCGTTTTCAGGTTCATACAATCTGTCACCATTTACAAAATAAATATCAGTAGAGGTTTACAACTTTGAATGAGTTAATGTATACTATCATTTTTTCCTCTCAGATTCTTAAGCATTAAGACATTATTTATATGCAATTCCAGTTGCAATTTGACTTCTTCTTTTTTTAAAAATATATATATATATATATGTTGAGGCCGAGCTGACTACTACATGGCTACAACTAAGATATCATGCATTAATGTGAGATTCTTTTTGTATTAACAAGAATTGCTTAGTCAAAAGGGAGAAAAATGATTGACCTGCTTCCAAAACTAATGCTTCTTCAAGTTGAGGTTTTCATGCTGCAAATTAAAATCTGAAACCTCTTTAAATGCCAAGGAGTCAACTGAGTTTATTAAGCCAACTATGCACATTGAAGACTGCATCGCAATCTGACAAAAATAGCCTTGACGAATGGCCCAGGGGAGTTTAATACTCGTACAATTTGTCTCCTGCATGCTACAGTCTCCTTTCCTCTGCCAAGGGTCAAGCCGAGTGTCTTCTTCACACATTTTGCTTCAGATTAGGTTGCCATGGGGGCCAGCAGCTTTACAATCCAAGGAGAGTAGAATCAATCAGCTTTGTGTGCCGTTTGCTCACCTCAGTTACTCGACAGGATCCCTTTGATTGCACCCACAGTCTTTGTGATTCTCATTCACACACAAAAAAAAAAAATCTGTACTTGTCCCTCATCAGAAACTTTTTTTCTTTTCTGGTTAACTGATGAAGAACTCATTCGTTGTGAATTCGACTTTAAATTGCGCACAGCAATAATTTTCTGTTAACCTTGCTGAAGAAATTTACACAGCTTCTCTCTGCAGAATTGTCCAAGTTGCCATCCTTACATGCAGCTTCTCTCTGTCAGTAAAATTATCCTCAATAAATGAAGAATAAATGAAGCAACGGCCCCATCGTTTTCCTCTCCGTGGATCAGATTGTGAATTCTAAATTGTTTAACATCATTTAGGTAATTTTTCATAGTCAAGAAAGAAGTTCCCTTGCCATTTTCTCCGTTTAATTTTGTTCTCTTTTTTATTAATTAGTTTGAACTTTGAGATTTTTTTTAGTTGACATTAAATATTTAAGTTTTTTTATCTTCATGGACGATCGATCTTATAAAAATTTATTAATTAATTGATATTAAATATCTGATTAATTAGATTCAATAATTCAGTATTTTAAAATTTATCATTTCATTTTTTTTTTTAAAAAATATTATAAATAATCACAGTTGAGAATCAACTTAAAATGTCTGAGATTGAACTTGAGGCTTTAAACATTAATAAAGGGCGCTTTCATGTATTTTTCTGGTATTCTTTTGGCTAGGCGTTACCTCTGTTTGCGCCCCTTGTCGTGTGGACACAAAGACGGCTTTTTTAAAACCCGAAGCTTGGCGAATGGCTTGCGCAGACGGCAAGCTTAGCGGTGAATGTTTGTTTGTGCGAGAGCGTGCGGAGCGCGACGGTTGAGGACTTACCTGTCTATGCGAACAAGCCGTTTCTGCCGTCGAAGCGCGGAGATCTCCGGCTCGAATCGGTTTTCTGATCTGTGGAGGTGAGGGGAAGGAGTAAGAGAATGCCGCTGGTCCGGTTGGAGGTGAGAAACGAGTACGGGTTGGGAGATCCGGAGCTGTACAAGAAGTCGTTGAGGAAGGAGGATCCCAAGGCGATCTTGGATGGCGTCGCCGTGGCTGGTCTCGTAGGGATCTTGCGGCAGTTGGGCGATCTGGCGGAGTGAGTTATTTTAATTTTTCTTGTCTGGGCTACAGTTTTGATTCTTTCTTTCGTCTTTACTTATTCTCCTTTCTGTTCCTTGTTTGCTTAGTTTCTTAGGAACTGGATGATGCTTGTTATGCATCCCATGGAAAATTTTATTTCTAGTCCTAACATAATAATTCCGTGCTTATTGTCTTTGATATCAGCTTTTTGATTCGGTACGAATGAAAATTCCCTTCACGTTCAATTTGGTCGTAGTTAATTTAAATTTTATTTCGATTGATGGAGCTGACTGAAGCGACAAATTGAATACTTTTTTGGCTTATTTTCTACGTATGTCTGCAATGATCATGTTTTTATTTTGTATTTTGGGATCAAATGGTACTCTATTACTAATTTAATAGTGAATACCACGGAGACTTGTTTGATAAACTCGCCGAAGGTGGACGTTTTGCGGACCATGTATTGGATGAGTGGAAGAGGGAAGGTGGGAAGGTTGTCTACGACCAGTTGGGCACGGATTATTTCAACAGATAAAATTGTTAGTTCTATCTGTAGGTTCCATTAGAGAGAGCTATCGTGATCCATGATTTTACTATATTTACAATTAGCAATCAAGGGCCCCAAAGAGAGGCAAAGTTGATCCCAAGAATTCTGAAAGTTATATTGCTCCATAAACAAGTGACTGCTGACAAAAATGCTATTATATATTACATTGATTTATTATTGTTATTCAGTGGATAGTTGCGTTTACCACCTTTAAATGCCAGGTTTTTTTACTACACATGTTCTATCTGGATCCCTCAGATATCTAATTGTATGCTCGCACAGTGTTTTTATATAATCCATGCTTATTTAGTCCCTGCATACTTGCTAATTATCCTATCAGTTGCACTGTACTGAGATAAATTTGTCAATATCAAAGATTTGCTGCAGATGTTTTCCATGACTTGCATGAGCAAATAACAGCTACAGCTGGAAGAAGCCGTAAAATGATGGCACGAGTAAGGAACATCGAATCGGCAATTCCATCTGTTGAGAAGGCGTTTAAAGAACAAACAAGTCATATCCACTTTGCATATATTGCAGGTATCCATCTATTATGCTTCTTACGAGCTTATTTGCCAAAAAAAAAAAAGTACTATAGTTTAATGGAAACTCTTTGGTCAAATAAACTAGATGCTTCACTTTTGGTATTTGTATTTTTGGCTTGAATATTGTTGTATGATATGGCAAGGTTCAAAATCTTGAGCGAAGTTGAAGTTCCGATCTTTGGCTGGAGTATTAGTATCATGACAACATTTTGATGTATGATGACAGTGGCGAATTGGAAATAAAAGGAAGAATGAAATAAAAAGAGAATACAACAATATAATTAACTTTGAACTTTGTATTCCATTTGGAACAATTTTGACATTATATTAACACAAATTGCAGCAAAAATTTTTTATCTCAATTTATCTTAACCTTTGTTATGGCATGCCAAGAGATGTCAATTGTTAGTGTGACACGATATGCATTGACATTATGGACACAACGACATATGCAACATTATCTGTGCCCAATAGTATCAATTTTTGGTAGTTTATTGGAATGATATATTTCAATTTTCTTGCTAGTCACAAATGAGATTTCAAATCCTGATAATAGGTTACGCCTCAAATTCCTTAAGCTGCTCATTAGTGTTTTATTTCTTTCATACAAGAGTTACACAGGTTTCTTCAATTATACTCTTTATAATTATGGCCGTCATAGTGAAATTAGTTTATCCTCTCCTGTGGATGTAGGCTCTATGAGGAACCACATTAATGCTGATTTCTTTGTGTTGTGTCTTATCTGCTCCATCATTGCCTAACAAATAACATATCAAGAAGGAATGATTTGATTCTAGTGCTCTTTATTTGGTTGCATTTAACTGCTGACTATGATCAAAGAACCTCATCGTAGATATTGTTTGATTGAGATATTTGATTTTTACAAAGGATTCCAATATTAATGATGAAATGAAGATATTTTGCTAGAAAGTTCCCATCATCTGTATTTGTCCCTATTATTTAGGGTTGGGAACATGAATCCTCTCTCTCTACTAAGTTCTATCCAAGGCTATAATGCTACTATATAGAATATATTTTAGCAATAAAAATTTCTTTTCACGTGTTCAACTATAAATCTTATGGAAGTATATGGCTATGCATGTTTGACTCCTGATGGCATTTACTTTCCAGGTTCTGACTGGCATACTCGGATTCCACTTCGACAAAACCTCCTACTTTCCAGTGAACTTCCTCACTTTATGATGGATTGTTACGAAGAATGCCGTGATCCACCTCGTTTATTCCTTCTTGACAAGTAAGCTATTTGATGATGATCCATGATTGATCTTCTATTTCCTTGTTTTGTCTCCTCATGTATATATGTTCAAAATCCTTCATTTCAGATTTGATCATTCTGGTACTGGAGCTTGTCTAAAAAGATATTCAGATCCATCCTATTTCAAGAGGGTGTGGGCTGCATCGCATGTTGAAGGAGCAAAAAATGATAGAAAAGAAAAGAAAGTTGAAAAATTCAAGGTCATGTTCATTTTAGAATCTAATTTTTAGCTTCTGTAGGCAACTAACTGGTTAAATAACCTCAGGCAACATTAGGAGAAAAAAAAATTTATATGCAGAATTTTGTTGACTTCTAAATACATCAACGTAATCATCATTCAATTGTATGTGGTTTATGCAATTCTAACATTGACGGCATAGCCCTATCACAAGCCTCAGCCTACTTGTATTGTTTTAAATACAGTGTCATCAAGTTGTGTTTGTCCATTTGTCCTAGCTATTTGGAGTCGGTTGCATAATGGGGCTTGTAAGAGTTCATGTGGCATGCCACATGGAAGTTTGTATGGATGTCCACATGGAAGCCACGTGATTGATCGTATGGCTACCATGGATATCCACCAAAGCTTCTCAAAGAAGGCTAGACAAATCAATCTTAATGGGTGTTGGCAATGTGTGGTCAATGCCCTTGTCTTGGCTTAAAAAAGGAGCCCAATATTCCAAATTTTGGGTGTTGATCAAAATCAAATTATGATTTTGTTTATGCATTTCACTCTTAATTTTCAAATCTAATCGATAAACCTCATTATTGCTGACTTTTAGTGATGTCTCTCCATCTCTATATAAAAAACTCCATTCCACTACTCCAACTCGATTCCAACTCAAGCAATTGTTCTTCTCTTTAGTTTACTTTTCCAATCTTCTCTGAAGTGTTCCTAGGTGTTGGGGATTGGGTCTTGGAATTAGATTATCCTTATTCCAAAAAAGGAAATAATATCTATAGAGTCCAACCATGCCTTGACCTTACATCTAAGTCTGACAACATTGATGATAAATTGTGAGCATTTGTACTTGTCTTAATGAGAGAGTGCTAATTTGTCACAACCTGACATCTCGTTTGATGGCACTGTTGTGTCACCATTATGCATCGGGGATGACTACCTGAAGAGGTGCCTTGACCATTCGAAGAAGTGGATCAACTAATTGAGGAGTCGTGTATCACGTTACCAAGCCTTCATCCTGCTACTTTGAGCTGCCAACGAGTTGACAAACTCAAGATAAAGCTACACTGACTATAACATTGGTTACATTTAACATTTTTATCTAACAACATCGGAGGAGGATGGAAGAGTTATCAAATACGAGGATGCATGGCAATAACAAAATGGCAGAGCTAAATATGGCGGTGTTAAAAATGGAGGAGAGAGGAAGAAAATTAGGGGTTATGATAATTTAGAGTGGAGATGAAGAAAAATGTGATATTGGAGAAAGGAAAGTATGAATAATAGTGTTTATAACGAGAGCAGATGAACAAAAATTAGGGTTTATAGTGGTGGTGGAGAGACTAAGCTATTAGTATTAATTTGCAGCCTCCCGTATTGGGGATTGGGGGAAAAAAATTAAACACTGGAATGCGCTCAGGTATCAAGTTCAGTAGGATGAAATATTGTGTTACATTAATGGACAACTATTGCATGATATATATTGAATTCAACATGCTATTGTATATTTAAAACATGCAATGTGAGACTAAATCGTAACAAACATAACTAAAAACTTCAATCATTCTATAAATAACTCTAAACAATCCAATATCATTTGTAATGTGTGACATGCATGTGTGACTTAACTATGCTTTCCAAGCATTTGATTTCAAAAGAATAGCAAACTAAAGTTGATTTGTTATAATGCTAACAGAGGAAAGGGTCAAGATTTAGAGATGCAGAAATTCAACAGGCAATTTACTTAGCACACCGTCCTAGCAGGTATTTGCAGGTTATTGTTTGAAGTATTAAGCTATTAGCATTGCCAAAATAATTTATGGTTTCCTTTACCTTGAACTAATTTGATCATTGTGAACTCTAAGTGAAAATAGGAAATATGACAGAGTCGAAAGATTTGCATCCCTAAGCACCGATGGCTGTAGCATTTCCCTTGAGAATGAAAATATTTCTTCACCAGAATTGAGATTAAACCCTGAAATTTCAAGTAGATCTACCTCTTTTGGTTCAAAGACAAAGGAAAACTTTGTTGAGGAAACCTCATATGCAGACCCTCTAGTGATGCTCGATGAGCTAGACTATAATGGACTGCCTAATCCTAATTTACATGGCAATGACAGTGGTCTTTGTGTTTCTGCTCTACAAGATGAACCAACTACTGATGTCTCTCAACATGATTCACTGCAAGAGCAAAGTATTCCAAGATCTTCTATTACATGGGAGGAAAAAACTGAAATAGTTAAGCCTACAAGTCCAACATCATATAACGACATACTTGTTGACAAAGTTCAAATAGTGCAAGATGGCATCATAGTTGAAGATTCAGATTCTCTCCAATTAAATCCTCAATTAGTTGATGCTGAACATGCTAAACTTGAAGCATTGATTCATGAAGACATTTTATTTCATGTTATCAAAACTCCAGAACAATTGTCTAGTATCAACCATTTTGATGAAGTCACCAGTGAGACAGACAACTACGTGGATGCACCCAACACATTGGATTCTGAGTCAGAGACAGAGGCTGAGTATCGCACTAAAATAGAAGTGCAGTCAATAACTAACACCGATTCATTAGCTGTGGAATCTGAAACAACAGAAAATGGAATCACATCTGTACAAAGTCCAGATGTCAGTTATGCTGAAGCTCCTGCTTCATCAGATAGTGCCCTGACTCAAAATATGACTGAAAATTTTTCACATTTGAGTTCTTCAAATTGTTTGGAATCTGTGCAGTCACCTTATGCTACAGAGTTCATACAAAACCAAGACAATACTATCCCCAATTATGTTTCTCAAATTAGTACTCCTGATATTTCAGAACTTAAGGATCATCATGAGTGCATCGATGGTGGTCTTTCTTCTAAATCAGGTGCTTCATGTGGACCAACAGGGAGATTAGATGAAGCCACATCTGAGCCATCTACATTGGTACGTTCTGTTTCTACTGATGTATCTTCTATGCCTTCTGTTCAGCTTTGGACAAATGGTAACCTATTTGGAGTTGAGCCATCAAAACCGCCAGACCTTGGGGCTGTGAATAAGGAAAATGAGAATTGCATATCTAATTCTAGAGGTTTTGCAACTGGTTTTTTGAGTGGCACTGTTAAGTCTCAGATGTCTGTTACTGAGGCAGGTGCAAAATCAGATGGAATGTCCTCTGAAAATGATCCTTCATCGGTAGATTTCATCTTGGAAATGGAAGTGGGTTCCGAATGCACAAATTTGGCTTCCTGCATTCCACAAAACTCAGCTAAGGGTCAATTGTCAGCAAGAAGAAATAATTCTGTTCCAATGTCCAAAGATGTGGATACCAAACAGTTCTTGCATATATCTGTTCAACCTTTGTCCCCAAGTAAGCTGCAAAATAATCTTCATGATAGTTATAGTAGTAATGATGCTTTCTTAAACAAACTTGGAACCACAAGAACCAGTGATATTAATGGAGCTCCTATAAGTGATAGTTGTTGTGTTGGGTCAAGTGCAGGGCCTAGCCAGAGCACAATGGGCATCTCCTCCAGTTTTTCTGAGCTTGCACAGAGGTTTCTTTCAAATAGTATCCAAAGAAAAGTATTATCTTCCGCAAATTCAGGACATACAAGCACTGAAACAAGGAAAACAGAGGGAAACTCCTGTCTGAATAATAACCAGGAAGAACCAAATATTGTTGCATCACAAACATCACACAAACAAATTGTCATTGAAAAGGTTACTCTCGTATCAGAAATGGAGCCAGTCTCTTTGACTCAGCACTATGCTGAGCAAAGTTCTCCACCCCTTGAATATATGAAAATACCTTTCCATCCTATGAATGGCTTGGAAAATTCCAGATTGAAGCTGGATTTTTCTAGTGGTAGTCTCCATGAAAATAATGAAGATTTCATCTTTCCATCATTTCAATTGCTGCCTGGCGGTGTTGATACTTTGCCAGAAATTTGCTCCGATTCAGATGACGATACCTTCTGCAGATCTTGTCCATATTCTTCAGAGGATCTTCTCAGTCCTTGCTCATATTCAAACTCTGAGCAGTGGGATCAAGATGAAAGAAGTGAATACTTTGATAATGAATTAAATGATATTTCACAAAGGTGTCAATCCTCAACTACATCCACATCAAGGCCTATGGGATCTGAACAAATGAACCATGCTGATATGCACATACCAGGAGAGGAAAACTTTGATGTTATTGTTGACAAGAGCAAAATACCTTTCCATTTAGGATCCATGATGGAGCTTCCTGGACTTGATTCTGTTGTACCTTTGAGAAAACAAGGTGTACATTATTCGTTGCCAGAAAATCTAGCAAATACAAAAGTACCTAAAGATGAGACACCACCACCCCCACCCCTGCCCCCTATTCAGTGGAGGACATCAAAGCCTTCAGTTACTTTTGAAGATTATGATAATTTTAAAAACAATCTTGATCACTCGGATGGCTTACAAGCTCCAATATTCTCTCCTTCCCAGAAAAAGGAACAAAATTCATCCATCTCTTCGAACATAGTACAAGTTGTTTTAGAACATCCAAAGGAGAAAGTGATTACACCAGAAATCAGGGTATGCATTGTTCTTTTATCAGCCAATATATAGGATAGTACTAATTGGAATTTTCTTGAGTTATTAACATAATTTTGTTTCTATTATTAAGAAATAGTAGATTCCTCATTCAGTGAATTGTGTTTCAGCAAAATCAGCAGAAGTTGAAGGAACTAAAAGTGCTAACTCATAGTCCTAGTCATAATGAAGTTGACACGAGGGAAGATTTGCTTCAACAAATTAGAAATAAGGTTGATTTTGAACTTAGAATGAAAATTTGAAGATTCAATCTTTTTTTTATTAATTATACTGCTTGCAGGATTTCCTATATGATGTTTCATTCTTGCACATCCAGAGGAAGATACTTATTGCCCCTGCAATGTGCTGTAGTATAATATTCCATCTCAGTTTCAAAATTGAACATCACTGCTAAACTTAATTATTTCACTTTTCTCTAATTAACTTGCATAGAACAGTCCAGCAATTATATAGAGCTTTCCATGTCCTAAAACAATAATCTTTCAGAAATCCATTAGAACCCTGCTGATTAAACTCATTTGCTTACCCAAGGTACCTGAGTGATCACAGCACAACCTGGTAAGGATATGCTATCTTGGTTATTTAGACACCCTTGTGTTCCCACTTGACAATGTGAAGTGTTTCCTTCTCAATTCATTCCCTTGTTAGATATCCATACCCCCCATGCCTTTGTAAGAGAGTATAAAAATTATGAATGATGATTCATTGATTTGGATGTTTTAATCGTATTCTTGGTAAATTTGGTTAATAGTAATCTTTAGTTTCTTATTGTCTGGATTCACAATCAAACAATCATGTCACATGCCTATGCGACATGGATTTGGATGCTTCGCATTCTTATTATCAATCAGTAGTAATAAAATTATCAGCATAACAAAAGATGACGTGCACACTGGGAGTTTGTGTTCGTGTTTCAACAATAATATCTTTAGTATGCATGTTCCAAGAGAATCACCACATGTATATCTTTAATTGCATAGGACTGTAAAAAAATTCAGTTTGTGTGCCAATGCATATTACATTTATAGGAAAATGTAGTCCTTTAAATCTAAACCTCGACAACAAAAATCAGTGCATACAGACACAATACATTTCGTTCAGTATTTGTAAGAACATGAAGTCCTCTTAATATACTGACAGTTCTGTCATCATTTGTATCTCAATTCCCATCCACATTTACATTGATCTTGACAAACACAGAATAAATGTTCATCGAGCATCTATAATAATATTTACTGCTCTTACTTGAGAAACATGATTTATGCATAGTTTATCCTCATTTATATTTGATTAGCGTTTTTTTTATACTTGCAATTGCTATATAGTTATATACTGTTTTGCCAATTTTATGCTCCCTTGATGTGTTGTCACATGGAAACCTAAGCTGCTACATAAATCAGAGCTAGGTTTACTAAATTGTGGTTCACTTACTAAATTTAATTTCCTTTTTCATGAAATTGGATAAAAAGCAGGTTCACTTTCATTGGATATCAGAAAATTTATCTCATTCCCAACCATAGTTATAAAATCCAGAACAGGCTGCTGATTGGACAGGAAATAATGGGAACCAGATATTTCTCTGGTCCGTTCATGGATTGAATGTCCCAAAAACCTAGTAAAATTCCTGTCAGATTGGTGTTTTTGGTAAAAATTGAGAATATAATAGAAGGGATGTGAGAATTGGTTGTGATGTGAAAATGGTTGTGACATTTTTTACATGTTTTTCATTATCTAAATTTATAGCTTATGAATAAGATCAATAAATTAGTGGTTTAACTGGTAGATCGGGCAAATAGAATCTATCGAGTCAATGTCTAAATCTACTAATGGTTCGACCAATTGACCCATTGGTGTAACCTTTAAACATTTTCAGTTCGATTTTTATATCCATGTTATGAACCCATCATTTAAGAATTATTTTCCTGGTGATATGTGACATAAGTTAATAGCCATGGTCAAGTATTTACTAAATTAAGATAGTGCTAATCCTACATCTCACAGCCAAGTTGCTAGACTAAAAATAATAATTTGTCCATGCTTCTTAATGGCGTTGATAACTACCTTCAGCAAACTGTTTGACCAATTGTTGCTGTTAATCTGCAGAAATTTAATTTGAGACGGACTACAACATTAACACCACAAGAAATTCCACGCCCCACAACCGATGCTGCAAACGGTAATGTTAATACAATTTTGCAAAAGGCTAGTGCCATTCGCCAGGTTGGTTTTTTTTTCCCTTGAAATTTTCTTTCCCGCCTTAGTTTTGTTTCTGAATAGTTCTTCAATTTCTACCAGGCATTTGTGAGCAGCGATGATGACAATTGGAGTGATGCTTGACGTTAGTAGTTTTCAACTCTTTCCTGGCATTTACTCAAGTCGATGCCGATACATGTTTCAAATATGTTAATATATATAATTAGCCTCATGTTTATTGTTAGCCTTTTAGTTGATGCAGATCATGCTTAGAATTCTAATGTCAACTCTACTGTTAATTTTTGTAATTATATCTCACAGGTTTTTCTTTGCCTGTTTTTTTTTTTAATCTTACATGATATTTCGCAAATGATGTGATCACTTATTTTTCGCTTTCGGTTGTTGTCATCATCGATTGAATGATTGTGACTCATGTAACTATACACTTACACTTTGCGACTCATTTAATTTATCAAAAACTTGAGGCATCACAGTCTCTTCTTTTTTGTGTGGTAGAAACTTATCAGCGGCAGCACTGTTTAGTGATGTAACGTATGGGAACTACTTCCGAACCTATCGTTTTCCCTTCTTTCCCTTATCTCTCCTATACAGAGAATGCGTAGTATTCTCACAAGATACGTCTCCAGACTGCCAAGGTGATTTGGCAGATCGATTCTTGATCTTAATCATAGTCTTCTCCAGGAACCATGTAGTTGATGGCTGACAACCTCAAAGTGGCCTCACAATAGCGATCATTAGCTGGTACATTTTAAATCATTTGTTCTTTTCACTTTATACTAAGTCTTCTGATCACATTTTATCTCTTTGGGGATTTCTTATACAAATAGCTCGTCATTTTCATGTTTGAAATGCATTTTATAGTTGTTGGGAAAACAATACTCCATTTGGTTTGGATTTAATCAAATATTATTTCAATACTTTGGGAATTTGATTTAAGTTAAATACTGTTTGTATTTTTGATATATTGCATTAAGTGTATAGAGTCTTAAAACAATATACATGGAGCTTGTATAAGTATATTGATTTGATGGGATCAAATTGTGTTTAGCTCAAGGGCTTGGTGGCATAAATGAGCAGTGGAGGTCTGGAGGAACTCAAGAGGACTTTTGAGCATGAAACATTGAGCGATGATCGAGCTTGGAGAGCTCGATCTACTCAATAGCTCAATGGTTTGGATTGAGGAAGTTGAAGATCTAGAGACACTAGAGCGAAGGTAATCTTGGGACTTTTGTATTGTAAATGATGTCTTTAGCTATGTAAGAGTAGGCTAATTAATGGGTTGATTATGAAGCTTTTGGCCAAGAAATTATATGTCATAAGGGATCACTATGCTAGGGTGAAATCTTTCGTGATTTATCACTTTTGATTAAGTTGAGAGGCCGATTATAAAGAGCACTTGGCATGAGCGTTATTATATTTTGTCATATAAATTTTAATTTTTCAATCAGTTTAATCTTGCACCTTTGCATAGATTTATAATTTATAATGGATATAAGTATTGAGCAGTCAATTAGAGGAGGACAATTGATTACAAAGTCAACTAAATGCAACTATTTGATGAATAAAATATTCTTCAGCAATAGTACTTGAATGTAATTTTAATTGATTGAATGGCCATTCAACTAATTTTAGAGTTGTTAGCTAACTATATTTGGTAATCTAATTGACTATAGATAGGTGACTATAATAGAGTCATTGGAGCCTTTATTATAAAAGCTCTTGAAGAGTTTTTGAACACAATATTTATTGAGCAACTTTTAATTCTCTTATGCTCAGTGCTCAAAGGACTTCAAGGGCTAAGATAAAGGTTGAAGACTTCAATTCAAACTCTTTGTAATCTAAGTATTTATATGTTTGTGATCTTTTAGAGCAGAATTTCACTATAAGCAACCTATTAGACAAGTGTTTAAAGGGGTGGTTACACTGAAATTTTTAAGGGTGATATTTTAAATACAATATAGACTGGAGAGTACAAGAGTCTCTAAATTATGTATATTACTGCAATTGCATTGTTGTTATCTGTGCATGTATTATTTCCTTTACATATATATTCGACATGATCAGCCAAACACACTTAAACTATTAACATTTGTATTGTTCGTTGCGTGCAAGAATAGACAAACTAAATTAGACTCATCATCTATTCACGCTCCTCTAGATGACCTTTTGAACTATCTTCATGTCCTAACGTAGCTCCATTGTGCATTTTGCAACTCTACTACACATGTTATATAGCTCTGTTGCCACTGCAACTTCTTGCACTTGCTGCCTCTGCAGCTTCCTGCTCTGCTGTGACACCTCGCATTGCTCATCATGGCTTCTTGTTCCCTCATGCACCATTGACAACCATTTGATCCAACAGTCCAAACAAACTCCTCGCTATTCACTCATATATTTAGTATCCTCTTGAAAATTATGTTGTCGTCCTGTAAGACGTGTAAATCATATGGGATGTTCAGCTTAGTGAAAAATTATTTCATTATTTAATCATTTGTTAAAGATTCATTGGGAGGAAAGCCGTTCAGTGAAATTCGGATATTTGAATTATCAAAAATTTAAAATATATTAATTACAATATAAAAAAATTATTGATCTCATATCTGGTGCAATTTAGGCTATGCCGATTAATTTCTACATTTTCTGATAACATATGGATGGAAAGATTTATATAGCCGATTCTGTTTACGGGGAGAAAAAGCATTAACGTTACAGTTGGTGTTGTCTAGTATTACAGTATAAATTTGTTAGTTCTGCTTCAAATAATTGATTATCATTGAAACTGAAAGTAAACTGAAAATCTGTCTCTTTTCTAGTTTCTAATTTTGTATTGTTTTTAGAATTTATTTTTCTTACTGTGTTCATGTGATAAAATATGATAATATTTTTGTCAAATATTTTTCATGATCAATTTTTCAACTTAATAAAAAATTAATAAATTATAAATAATTTTATCGTAGTCTTTTCATGATCTATTTTAAAAATATATTTGGTTTAAGTTATCATACATAATTTTGATAAGGGTACAAGGAATAAAACATAACTTATGTTTGATTCAATTCTAAGTAATTAAATAAAAATTTATTTATTTGAATGTTTTAAAGTATAACATAATTTAAAATTTTACTATATTATCTTTGGTTCAATTATAATATTTAACTTTAAAACATATTTGTTTATGGTCATATCGATCGAAACGATCGTTGTCGTTGCCCGGTGAGATGGCAGCGCACGACCATTGACAACTATGATAGCTAGCTACTGTCGATAATAGATGATGGTAATGGTGATCAATGATCGATGACAATGGTTAGTGATTGTAGTTGACGATGGTCAATTGACAATTGACTCCGATGGGCAACAGCTGACGACGACGACCAATCGACAGTGACAGCCAGCGACTGTCATAGTTGATCAATTAGGGTTTTAATTATATTAATAATTTATGTATAATTAGATTGACATTTGATAAATTAATAGAGATATTTTTGTCCCAAAGGATAAAAATTAGAAGATAATTTTAGAAAAAAAATTATAATTTCGGAATCAAAGAAAACCTCACTTATCCAAGTTTTTCAATTCTGAGTTTCTTAGGTGACATTTGGTCAAGGTGTTTAAGAATGAGGAAATGGAATAATACAATATATATATATATATATATATATATATAAAGTGTTTAGTTAATGAGTTTAAGAATAATAATTTTGAAATCATAATTTAAAATAGAGAAAAATCCAAAGAAAGGGGTGTATTTAGAATTCATTCTCATCTTCTTTTTTTTTTTTTTCTTTTTTTGTTTTTTTTTTTGCCCTCCCCCTGTGATTCGTCGGCTCCTAAAAAATGTCAGGATGATCGAAAAATGATCACATAGTCATCTTTCCTTTGCGGCATCACTTTGTCTCTCGTGCTCTGAGCGTCGAAAAATTAAACAGTTTAATGACGGTTGAAAGGTTGAAAAAGAGGCGTGTTTAGAAGTGCTATGATTGTGGATCAAACAATTGTATTGACAATCATACATAATGTTAACTTATAAACCAAACAACAACATTGGAATGATTAAACTCATTTTCATTTCAGTCTACTATTAAATTCATTCTTATTTCTATTCATGCATCTAAATCAAATAATACCTTAGTCCTTTTGTTGACTTGTTGTGACGTATCGAACATCTATCAAATAATCATTCAAATTCTGAATCAAATAAAGTTTTTATTAATAACCTTGAATAATTAACTAAAATTATCAATAAATATTCTGAACCACGCATCTTAATGTTCCTGGTTGAATTTTTTAGCCTATATATAAAGAACCTAATAGCTAGTATATATAGATGTTGTACAATAGATAATAAATTAATACCCTATAAATGCAAGGATGAAGTTCCTCTGTGCATTAATTATTAATTTAAAAGGTAAAAAGTTCATTATTATTTATCTCTTTTACTTATGGTCCTAAGAAAAACCGGTAGATACAGTTAGGTCGGTGGATTTCAATCTCACACCGGCGCGGGGGTGGGGTGTTTTGCGATCCGATCTTCCTAACCGATCTACCTTCCCGCCCATTTCCCCAGCTACTCGAATAGGATTGCCCATTCAACTAAGACACGGAACAATTTTCTACGTCCTATCAGAATGGCCTGTTACCGGTGCCGTCATAGATGCAGCAACCACGTCGCTGTGTTTGCTGGTTGGGATCGCCACCCGACCACCCCATTCTCCGGACCTAACTAATCATTATGGTTCAATGCAACCTCTGTTGCATTGTCATGTTACCCGAATCTTGATGCGAAATGCACGGCCAATAGCCGTTTAGTGAAGGTTTTTTTCTTTCTCGTTATTTTCTCTCCGTTCGCTCGTCTCCGCTTTTCCGTGGAAATTGAAAAAACCTGCTTTCCGAGGAAGAGGAAGAACGAAAAAGTGCAGAGGAGATTGATTCAATCCGACCTCATCTCCCATGGCGTCGCCGAAGGAACGCGAGAGCTTCATCTACACCGCTAAGCTGGCTGAGCAGGCCGAGCGCTACGACGGTGCGCATCCCCTTCTTCCCCTTCGTGATATCCAAACCCTAACGCTATGGCGACGCTAGTAGATCGTGAAATTGGGGTTTCATCTGGTGGTATTTTATTTTGCAGAGATGGTGGATTCAATGAAAAAAGTGGCAAAGCTTGACGTCGACCTCACCGTGGAGGAGCGGAACCTGCTATCGGTGGGATACAAGAACGTGATTGGGGCGCGCCGGGCCTCGTGGAGGATACTTTCCTCGATCGAGCAGAAGGAGGAAGCCAGGGGGAACGAGCAGCACGTGAAGAAGATCAAGGAGTACAGGCAGAAGGTAGAGACGGAGCTCTCTGGTATCTGCAGCGACATCATGACTTTGATCGACGAGCATCTCATTCCGTCTTCGACTGCCGCGGAGTCGTCGGTCTTCTACAATAAGATGTGAGTTAGATCTGACATTTTTTATCAACTTGAAGCGGCTTTTGAGGATTAACATCGGTATCTGGTTTCAATTGTAGGAAGGGAGATTATTATCGCTATCTGGCAGAATTCAAGACTGGAAACGAGAAGAAGGATGTTGCAGATCAGTCCCTAAAAGCTTATGAGGTAGCGTTTTTCTCCAGAATGGTCTCTCCAATTTCGCTACGATTTTTGTTCTAGTTCTGATTCGTCTAGGGCATTTATTGTCTTTAAGATTATTAGAGACACTGATATGAACCGGAAAAATCTCGATGTTGGCATTTTTTTTACGTGCGTCAGATTTGCTTGCTCTCGTTTAAGCCACCTACCACCCTTTTAGTTACCATCCGATCTCATTCTTTGGAGAACTGAGGAATTTTAAGAATAACTTTTTGCTCGTTTACATTCCTCCAATGAAATACAATTTGAGATTTTGATTTCCTTTTCATTTCTTTCATTTTCTATCCCTCTCTGTGTTTCAGTTGTATTCCTTATCCTTTCTAACAAACTCTGCCCTAGTATCTCGTGTTCTAGAATTTGCCCGACAATTTTTATCGCCTGTTTGTACTATTTGAAAACCAGTTCTTCTTTCCCTTGCTTATCCGTAGAAAAAAGCATGACATGGAAGATTCCCAGCCTATTTTCACAATTTTAAGCTGCATATCCAAGAGATTCTCGTTGATTTTCTCTATAGACAATTGGAAACAAGAAATGCTATAGCTTTTCATTGTTGGGTACTGTCTTTGTTATCTGTGTTCATCCTGGAAATGTCCTGGTGAGGTGTTATCTTTACACTCTTTATTTCTGAGTATTCCTCCGGTCATGTTTGATATTATTATCTTGAGCATACAGGCAGCTACAAGCATAGCTGAGACTGAATTGTCTCCTACACATCCAATTCGACTGGGTTTGGCATTAAACTTCTCTGTCTTCTATTACGAGATCTTGAACTCTCCAGAAAGGTTTTACCTGCTAAAGTTTTATTATCATATCTGTTGGTTTTACTTTGTACTATAGATTTCATTGTATGTGGATCTATATCCAGGGCTTGCCATCTTGCCAAGCAAGCTTTTGATGAAGCAATTTCTGAGCTGGATACACTGAGTGAGGAATCATACAAAGATAGCACATTAATTATGCAGCTTTTGAGGGACAACCTTTCATTGTGGACTTCTGACATCCCTGAGGATGGAGGTAATATTAAGTGTATAACTGATGTTTATGCATACATGATGTTAAATAGCATTGCATCAGTGAATTTAAGGTATTGATGCCACTAAAAAGTTAGCAGCCTCACGTGTGGAAGACTAGGAATCAAAACCTCAAGATTACGAATCCAAATTCACCCTTTCACCAGGTGTCCTCCTTTATTTAAAGGTATCTTTTCAAGAGGATCCCATATCTTTGCCACTATGAACGAGTTTTAGACGAGACCTTAGCTAAGAAAAATCCTACCTTGCCCCTCTCGCTTTTGAAAGCATATCCAACAGGGAAATAGGAGAGAGCACTTTCTTGGTTTGAGGTTCAGCTCAAATATGAGGAGGGTATACCACCTAAAGAGGGCTGCATGGGCTTACAACCAAGGGGGACTATGGGCTTTAGGCTTCGACCTTTAAGACCAAGGTCACCGCCCACCAACTTCTAGAGCCAACCTCTTGAATACCGAGATCTCCTTGTCAATACCGTTCCAAGGTTGAGATCTCCTTGGCTGAGGCCCTTAGAGCCAAGACTTTAAAAATTGAGATCTTAGAGGTTGAGATCTCTCGAGCTGAGATCTATTTGGCCAATGCCCTTAGAGTCGAGACCTTAAAAGGTTGAGATCTTAGAGGCTGAGATCTCTCAAGTCGAGATCTATCAGGTTGAGATCTCTCGAACCAAGGTCTATTAGGCCGAGACCCTTAGGGCTGAGATCGAGATCTCCCCCAACCGAGATCTCTTGGATTGAAATCCTTGAGGCTGAGATCTCTTCTAGGGCCTAACCTACGTGGCACATCCTAGTCAAACTTAGCTTTGCATCCCCTTGTCATGAGCTAACCATTACTTCTTCCAAGATCATGAAATGAAGAACTCAGGTTTTAAGTTATGGTACACAAGAAAAAGTAGAACACAAAATGAAGTAGCTATTGTTGTAGATAATTTATTAAATGATGAAGTACTAGGAGTAATTAGAAAAGAAGATAGAATTATAGTTCTTAAGATAGTGATAGCGAAAAAAATTATTAATATAATTAGCATATATGCACCTCAAGTAAGATTAGATGAAAACACTAAAATTAGATTTTGAGAAGACTTAGATGAGATATTACAAAGAATTCTATTAAATGAAATGATTTTAATAGGAGATCTAAATAAGCATGTAGGAGTAAAAAATAAAGAATATAATAGGGTGCATAAGGGTTGTGGTTTGAAACAAGCAATGGAGAAGGAAAAATTATATTGGATTTTGCGATAGTATATGAACTTATATTAGCTAATATGTTTTTCAAGAAAAGAGAAGAACACTTGGTCACCTTTAAAAGTCAAAATAATAAGTCGCAAATTGTATTTCTTATAGTAAGGAAGAAGGATACAAAGATATGTAAAGATTATAAGGATATTCTTGGAGAAAATTTAACTATCCAACATAGGTTGGTAGAGATGCATGAGGGTTATGATTTTGAAACAAGTAATGACGAAGGAAAAACTCTATTGACTTTTGCGATATCATATGAAATTATATTAGCTAATATATTTTTTTAAAAAAGAGAAGAATACTTGGTCACGTTTAAAAGTTGGAATAATAAGTCACAAATTGACTTTCTTATAGTGAAGAAAAAAGATACAAAGATATATAAAGATTGTAAGGATATTCATAGAGAAAATTTAACTACCCAACATAAGTTGGTAGTGTTAGATATGCATTTTAAGCATAGTATTAATAGAATAAAAATATGTATGAATGCTAAGGTTAAATGGTGGAAGATGAAAGATAAAAAATAAAACATATTTAAAGAGAGGGTAGAAGTACAAGTATTAAAAGAGATATATGATGACTTAAATACGACATGAGATAAAATGATATTAAAGTTAAAAATGATAGTCAAAGGGATGTGTACCACTAAGTAAAGACTTTTGATTATGGAATGAGAAAGTAAAGAAAAATGAAAAATCTATAAGATATTATACACTTGTAAGAACAAATAAAATTTAAAAAAAAGTATATAATAGCTAAGAAAGAGTCCAAGAAAATAGTAAGTGAAGTTAAAAATAAAACTTCTGAATGCTTATATCGACAACTAAATACAAAAGAACAAAAAAAAGATATTTATAGAATAGCTAAATTTAAAGAGAGATGAGAGATTTTACTTAAATAAGATGTATTAAAGATGAATGCAGTATGAGACTATTCAACAATGAGAAAATAAAAGAGCGATAGAAAAGAATTTTTATCAACTTTTTAATAAAATTTAGGCAACTAATTTAACTTAAATAATTTAAGTAGGTCAAAGAAGTATAGAAATTTAAATTTTTATCGTAGAATTAAACTTTCAGAAGTAGAATGAATTTTAAATTAGATGCAAAATAGAAAAGTAGTTGGATCAGTTGATATTCCGATAGAGGTATAGAAGTGCCTAAGCAAATAAGATATTAAGTGGTTTACAAAGTTATTCAACTTGATATTGAAAATAAAAAAAATGTCTGAGTGGAGAATAACTTCTCTAGTTCTTATATATAAAAACAAAGGAGATATACAAAACAAAGGAGATATACAAAATTATGTAAATTATAGTGATATTAAACTAATGAGTCATACTATGAAATTATAGGAAAAAGTAATAGAAAAAAATTAAGAAAGGAGATAACGGTGAT